>JAYMTH010002591.1:0-12309 GCA_036897465.1 Pelargonium australe
TCATAATCAATAGGAAATTGAAGTTATAATAAAAGTTTAATTTTAAAAATTTAAATGTATATACCATTATTACAATTATTTTGATTTATTATACAAAATTATTCATTAATAAAAACGTGTTTGTTAAAATTATTACTTTTTAAATTCGTAAAAGTACCCGTGCACGCACGAGTGTATAAACTAGTAAGTTAGTATAACTATAACATTGACTAAATCTCTAAATTTTCTTGTAAAAGAAAACTCAATTTTAGACTGGTGCAATATATTTGTTTATTTTGTTTAAGTTTAGGCGTTTAATCCAAACTTCAAACATTTATTCCAATTTTAGGTTAAAATTAAACCAAAAGTGTTTGAAGTAGCTCGAGTGAGCGAGGTCATGGAGGGTCAAGGTGACCCGAAGTGGCTCGCATGGACAAGCTAGCCGAGGGTCTTCCAAGGAGGCTGAAATTAACTTTCACTGGCTCTCTATGTCATAACATTAACATCTACGTACAACAATGTTCAGATTTACTTTAACAAGGCCTATTCTTTTCCTTTGGGAGCTAATCAGACAAAGGTCATTATTCTGATAATATTTTTTTTTTTGCAATTTTCCAATCTTTACAGACTACTCTTTGCTTTAAAACAAAGTTTCATTTACACACTTCTTTTGCAAAAAAAAAAAAAAAATCCAAGTCTAAAATGGATTTGGAAAAAGTGATGCCTTAAGATGCCATACCGATGAGCTAGTGGAGAATGTAAATAAAATGCATTTTTTGCTACCCTTTTATTTGTTATTTTGCATGAACATTGTTGAAATTTTATAAAAGGAGTGGGAAAAAAAGTAACAAAAGAGAAAAAGAAAAAGAAGAGCTAGCTAGGGTTTTGACATGAAAAGCCACAAAACATATTGAGGATAGAGAAAATTAAAGCAAGCATATATATTGTTCCAATCCGAATGTCAAACATAAAATATAATGATACTTTCAATTAATAATAGAATCTGATACTTATTTACTGTAATATTGAAGAACAAGGCTTGCAATAATAGGAGCCTTGTGGTGCAAGTTAGCTAGAATATTTGAAGTGCACATAAGAATATGGAAATGGTTCTACTTTAGAGCTAATGCAAAGCTTTCTGCTTTACATACACATGTTGCATTAAAGAGACCTGTAAGGAAGTTTTGGATAGGAAGCTTATCTACACCATGAACAGCTGGTATTGTTCATTTCTGGTTCACAAGATTAAAGCAACACCCCAATCGAGATTGTAACATGGGCCTGCATTGGACGATTCCACAATTTGAACAAAACTAGGCCCTCCCGTACTAAATACAGAGCATGATGCGCTGAGATCATTACTCGAAGAACATGGCAAGCAGAAGATCTAGAGTAGCCTCATTAGCAATCATTCAAATTTGATGTTCCTTCTCATAAAACAAAAATATCTTACACAAACTGAAGTTCGGGATTACTCGTTACAATCTATTCTCAAGCAAACACCCAATTCTCTAGCTCCTGGTACACCACAACAATCACAAAAGTCATTCACTAGCACAGGTTATAGAGAACCATGGGAGAAAAAGACGAAATTCATTATCCACTTGCAGGGCCAACAAGGACTCCCTGAGCTGAACCTTCCTTCCGGCTCCCGTCATCCTTCACTGCACTATCAGATTTTCCAACTCTAATTTTGTACTTCGCCTCGAGCTCGGCAATTTCCTTTTTCTTCCTTTCTAATGCCTCGTTAAGCCTAGCAATTACTTCCTCGAGTCCCTCTTTATTGCGCTGGACGGCAGGTAGGATCTCTTTGATAGTTCTCTCCACCAGAACACCACCAATCATTCGGTAACACCTCCTGGATTGGTCAAGTGGCTGTATAGCATTAATGACCAACGAATGCTCGCTCACTTCCATCTCTAACTCAGTTATTTTTGAATAAATTTGGTTAAGTTCAGTCCTCAAAGCACCATACATGTTTGCAACTGCTTGTTCATTAACAGGCTCCCGGCTATCACCTTCAACATTGCTGGCCATGATTCTCTGCAGGTAAAGGAAGCATCAACATAAGCACAACTAAATTTTGAATAGACCAACATTTAACTCAACATTAAGAAAATGTGTATAAATGCTAGAAGCGCATTTACAATATCTCCAACCACATTGATAATTGTACTTATCATAACATTATATAGCTATGAGTCCAGCCACAACTTCAGCTCTCTAAAGGATGCATCCTCTAAATAAACAAGATGTTTGTTAAAACTTAAAAGTGCGATACCTCCTAAACATGAATACAACCACGAAGACTCAAGTTTGGATTATCTTACTGATATTGACAATTACAATAACCAATTAAGTCTTGACACATTTTGGCCTAGATTAGTAAGAACAAAAAAGACCACTTAAATCAAGTTGTAAGTTAAACAGTTAAGAAAATAAATTCCAAAGAAGCACATACTAGAATAATTGTTTGTGCATGAATGATGAGAGTAAAATAGGGGTTAATACCAAATTAGATAGATGGAGAGAGACTTCCTAATCAAAGAGTTTTAGAAAAATAAGAACCAAAACTGAATATATGGAATGCAGTTTTAGCAAAAGGAGGACAAGTAGTGGTTTAATTATGCTATAATATAGGAAAATTACTAAAAGTGGCCATTTTAGGTACCTTGGATCTATAATTTGAAGAAAAGGAAAGATTGAAGAGGATGGTAGATACATTATTAGTGCTAGGTGAGTGCTTGAACTGGATAAGAGCTTTTAGAGTTGTTTTTTTTATAACAACATGCTTCTAAAATTGAAATGAAAGTTCTATGGGGTAGCTATATGTTATAGAGATGCAAAGTCACAAGACGAGGATAATAGAGATTAGAATGCTACCGTAGAAGTTTGGTAACACTAGGAATGAGGCTGTTTGAGAAAGAGTTAGAATGGCATTTATTGGAGACAAGATACAAAAAACAACTATTTGAAGCAGATCAGACACATGGAGCATAGAGAGACTAGTGACGCAGTGAGGATATGTGAAAGAATTCAGCTTAGAAGAAACTAAAGGGGGTAAGGGCGAACCTAAGTTAACATGGAAAGAAGTAGTGAGAAAAAACATGATGACATATAGCTTAACATAAGAGATAACACTAGATAGGATGAAGTGGATGAGGATAATACAAGCAGAGGACCCCAAACAATTTTGTCAAAGATTCATAAAGCAAACCCAAGCAATATTCAGGAAAATAGGATATAACTTGGTTATTGTTGTTGTATGAAAAAATGTTCGGTTCAATCATCCACATTAGGTTTGGCTACAGAACTACAAGGATACTGTGATTGTGATTGAACCGCAACATGGTTGTCACATCAAATGCCGCAGGAATAATAGAGCCCAAGCTTAAAGAAAAAGATTCAATGGATACACAAATAACAATCAGTGTTCTACATAGTCAAACCACTGGCACCGATCTAATAAATCTACTGTTACCTAAATCAAGTTCCTCTCATCAACAACATCCATTTCTGAGACAAACTTTAGCATGAGAACTTTAGTATAAAATGTCCTTCATGCTTATGAAACACATTAATGTGACAGCCAAGGAACGTCAATATTTGAGACATAACAAATTTAAGCATGATGACTTCAAATTATGTTTATCCAAACTAGACTGATAGTTCCTCATACTAATAAAACCATGAACACATCCACAGATTAGAGCACAGGAAACTAGGTTAATTTTTCAATATCAATTTTATAAATTCAAACATAACATACATTTTCCACAACTGAACAATACAGTTAACCTAAGAAAAATGAAAAATAATAAAGACGAATTTGATTCTAATAATTCTTGATACGGTGTATGATCTAAATTTGTACCGATTCACGATTCCGCAAATTCCTAGAAATTTGAGGATGATGAAAGCAGGTCAGGAATTGATTAGTTAAATAAATTAAAACAGCAAAGTCCATAGCTATAGAAGAAAGGAGAGAGGCTTGTTCTTAGTTCTTACCAGTTGGGAGGTTGACGGTGGCGGATACGGCGATCGACGGCTAGGTTGAAGTTGAAGATGGGACTCAGACTTTCAATATAGATATTGATTATGGGCTCAAAATTTAAAGCCCAATTTGGGTATAATGCAAGAAAAGCCCATTAAGTTTATCACAGTAATTTTCTTCGAAAACCAAACTCCCTCGACTAGGAGGAGGCCCACATCACAAATTGTCAACGTTTACGTTAGTAACTAATCATTTGATTACTTTATCACTATTTTGTTGTTTCAATTTTCAACCGTGCATTATTGCTGATTTAAGACCATCTATTTGTCCAATATAGTTAACCTGACCAACAATTTACTTCTTATATCCTTTTTTTTTGGATAAAAAACGCAGCCATAGATAAATTAAGGAGGAAGGGAAACAGCAACCTCCTCCATGGAGTTAGAGTTCATACAATCCAAAATCAGACAGACAAAAGCACCCATAGGCGGATGAATAAGTAAAGTAGAAGAAATAAAAGGCGTATTAAAACACGAACGAGCTAAAAATTCCGCCAGCCGATTAGCTCTTCGATTAACCGATATGAGAACAAAGTCTTCAAAGAAGCCCACTTTATCCCTGCAATCCATAATCAACGATCGAAGAGGGTGATTAGAGCAATCAGACATATAGAAAAGCTTAGCAATAATCTCCGCATCAAACTCGAAAATAACTTTCTTGGCATCCAAAGAAATGCCCAGGTCTATAGCGGAGCTAAAAGCCTTGAACTCGGCCCAGACACTATCCGACCACCCCACAAAATCACAGATTCCCCCTATCCATAAACCATTGAAATCTCTGGCGACTACACCCGTACCACACAACCCGGGATTACCAAGACAGCTGCCATCAGAATTTATTTTTATCCAATTGTTAGGAGGAGCAACCCAATTCACACAAGAAGGAGCAGTCCCTAAAAAAGGAACCGTCCTAGTAACAGAATCAATTGAAGCAACAAAAATAAACTCAGCAGCCAAGGCAAGAGATTTGAAGAAAACCGAATCTGGAGAAGCAAAAATATCTCCAAAAAGACACTCATTACGGTTCAGCCAAATACACCAACAACCATACACAAAAATGACATTCCACGGGATAGAAAAAGGAGACATGGATAGATCATTCACTTTTTCAGAAAACCAATCAAGAAAGGGAATAGTACTAGAATTACCAACCAACCCAAACTTTCTCCAAATCCAGTCAGCAAAAGAACAGTCCCTAAATATGTGACTAATGTTTTCAACCTGGCCAAAACACTTGTGACAAGAAGTATCCTGAATAGGAAACCTTAAATTTAAGAAATGCTTTGAGGGAATAGCTTTATGAAAACACAACCAAATAAAGTATTTAACTCTATCATGGCACTTTAATTTCCAAATAGTTTTCCAATCAAAAACATGAGAAACAGGAAGCTCATTATCCAAATCAGGGCCATTTAACAACAAAGCCGACTCATAAGCTGAATTAATACTGAAAACACCATCATTAGCCTTTCCCCAAAATTGAACATCTTCCAACTGAGTACCAAATCTGAAAGGAACAGCTCTCATTTTAAACTGAATGTTTTTTGGGATTTCAAAAGAAATCTTTGAAAAGTCCCAAACACCATTGAAATCCCACAAAAAATTGACCACAAGAGACTCCTCAAACCTATTCAAAGGTCCCTCAATGGACTCTCTTAAAGACTTATGCCCCCACCATCTATCCAAAAAAAGCCCAGCAGTAGAACCATTACCTAAACTCCAATTGCAATTATTCAAGATAATATCATCAGTTAACTTAAGACCCCTACGAATGATAGAAGAAGCAGAACTGTTTCTACTATACTTACTTCGCAGACAAGCAGCCCAAAGAGACGAATCTTTGCAATGAAGTTTCCAATTAAGCTTAGCAAGGAGAGCCAAGTTCCTGCACTTAGAAAGCTTAATACCCAAACCACCCAGACTTTTATTTTTTGTAACAACTTTCCATTTGACCTTAGGCATAGACCTTTTCCCACTAATCCCTCCCCACAGAAAATTACGATTCAAAGCATCCAATTTATTATGAATCGAAGAAGGAAGAGGATACACACTCATGTAATAACTAGGAATAGCAGCTGTAACAGATTTAATTAAGGTACTCCTACCCGCCAAGGACAACAACTTAGCTTTCCAACCTTCCAACTTAGCCCGGACTTTGTCAACAATAAAGTTAAGATCCGAAGTAGTGACAGGGCCACTTTTAATTGGAAAACCAAGATAATTACCCAAATGCGAGCAAATATTCCAAGGCAGTAAGGAGGAAACCATTAATTTGCTGCTAACCGAAACCGATTTTGAAAACACTATTCTAGACTTAGACTCACTAATAAGTTGGCCCGATAACTCACAAAACTCATCAAGAACAGATTTGACCGCCACAACACTAGAATTGTCAACCGAGCTAAAAAGCACAATATCATCCGCAAAAAGAATGTGAGACAATCTAGGACCTGCTCTACCAAGAATAAAGGGTTTCCAAGTATTAGCATCAATTTTGTTTTGAATCTTCCTAGAAAGAAATTCCAAACACAATATAAAGATGTAAGGGGACAAAGGGTCCCCTTGTCTAATACCTCGCTTAGGATTAAAATACTCGGTTAACCCTCCATTAAGCAAAACTGAGACAGAAGTAGAAGTGATACAATTCATGATCAAATCAATCAACTTAATCGGGAGATTAAAGGAAGAGAGCATCTGGTGAATGAAAGGCCATTCTAGACGATCATAAGCTTTATCAAGGTCTAGTTTAATGGCCATCCAACCCGTTTTACCTCTATTAATCGACATAGAATGTAAAACCTCTTGAACAATAATGACATTGTCACTAGCTCGACGACCCTTAACAAACCCACTATGGACCGGATTAACAAAATCAGCCATGAAAGGCATTAATCTTTCAACTAAATTTTTTGAAACAGTTTTATAAATGGAGTTACAAAGACTAATAGGCTTGTACTGAGACAAAAGCTCCGGACTTTGAATTTTAGGAATGAGAGTAATGATGGTTTTGTTCCACTGAGAGGGCACCTGAGCCTTCCTAAAACAATCTTGAACTGCCAAACACAGATTAGACCCAAGCATATCCCAATAATTTTGAAAGAACCCCGGATGAAAACCATCCGGGCCGGGGGCTTTAAAAGGCTTAAGGGAAAAATGGCTCTTTTAACATCTTCCTTAGAAGGAATTTTAACCAGAGAATTAGGAAAGACATGTTGAAAACAAACATCACTCTCCCAACCTCTAGGGTTAGAAGAGGAAAACAAACTCACAAAATGACTTCTAATGAAAACAGCCAGATTTCGCTCTCCTACAATCTCAACTCCCACAGGAGAGAGAAGTCTCTGGATCCCATTTCTTTTATTTCTCATCTTGACACTAAGATGAAAAAATTTAGAATTTTTATCCCCACATTGCAACCATTGAACCCGCGATTTACAATGCCAAAAACTCTCTTCTTGCTTGAGAATTGCAAGAATATCATCACTAATTGCCTTCTCTTGATCAAGAAGTTGATGAGAGAAGCTGTTAGAAATAACAGTTTGCACCTCATTAAGCTTCTTAATCAAGTCAGCCTTTTTCAAAAAAATATTACCAAAAGTTTCTTTATTCCACTTAGTCAAGATAAAAGACAATTTTTGAATTTTGACATGAAAGGGAGAAAGAGGCTCTGTGTCCCAAAAACTTTGAATAAGAGTTCTAAAATCAGAATGATCCATCCACATCGGGAAAAACCTAAAAGGTTTGAGCAAAGCAGACCTACTCAACGAAACAGTGGACAACAACACAGGGCAATGATCCGAGCTTAATCTAGGCAAATGAGTGACCATAGAATTAGGAAAACAATTTAGAAAACCCGGATTGAGAAAAACTCTATCAAGTCTTTCCTCAATCCTGTGAGGAATGTCACGAAGATTCGACCAAGTAAATCTAGGACCATTAAACCCAATATCCAACAGCCCACAATCCAAAATACAATCCGCAAAACATTGAGAACGAAACATGTTAATTGGATTCCCCCCTTTCTTATCTTCTTGACTCAGAATTTCATTAAAATCACCCACAATAGCAAAAGGACCCAAACATTCTGATGACCATTGTCTAATATTATCCCAAAGTTGAACCCGAATAGGAAAGACAGTACTAGCATAGACACCAATTAAATCAAAAGAAATGTTTAAGGAAAGAACCTGGACAACGAGATGAATGTGATGCGAATACTGTCTTTTGCAGAGAACCTTGAGATTAAACTAGTTCCACAGAAACGCCATTCCCCCCGCACTACCCACCGCGTCGATCATAATTAAGCAGTCAAACCCTAACCCCTGAAGCCTTTGCCTTCCACGAACACCCTCCAGCTTGGTTTCAGACAAGAAAATCATGTCTGGTTTGTGAATACCCACCATAGTCTGCAAAATAGAGCTGAAACTGTCTCCTCCCGCACCCCTAACATTCCAATGAATGAGATTCATTAATCGTTGGATTTGCGGTTGTTGCCGTTGATCCTCTTCCGGCACCAAGATCATCTGATTCCTTCCTCGCATAAGCCTTGGACTTCTTCTTTGTTTTTCTATTGGGGTTACCAGTAACTCGTACTCCCCCTGATCCGGCTCTGGCTTGTTTGAGAACGTCACGGAGACGCGGGCTGGTCGTTCCATGTCGATCCTGTGGAGCTCGAGCTTGAAATCCCACATCTTCCAGATTTCCTGAATCATGCAGTAAGCCGCATCCTAGAATTTGACCCCCAGATCCCTGCAAGGCTGATTCGCTTTGATGGCGTTCATCGATTGAGGCCAGATAACAGCTAGTGGCTCCCCCAGTTGGGGAATTCTGTTTTCCCTTTCCCTCACCGGGTCCGCAAATGCGAGAATCTTGAGAATCTCGTTGGCCAGATGCACATCTCCGAACCTCTTCATCAAAAATCTGCCCTCTATTGCCTCTGTCATCACCCACTCGCTCTCCTGAATGAGATACCAAAACTTTGCATATTTGTTGAATGCCTTGACCCAATCCAGTGCTCGGCCGATTTTGATGCAGTTCCACATTATTCGAAAGCAGAGGCAGAAGACCATCCTCGACAGTTGTTCCTCCTCCTGCGACGGACGGTCTGGGAGCTGAAAGTTTAGCAAATCGAACACCTGATCTTCCGGGAGGGAGGCACAAAGTACCCAGTTTGCCGCAAAGCACTGAAGTTTCCACTGGGACGGATGAACCAACACAAGGGAGCTCAGCTCTGGATCCATCGAGGCAGTTAGAAGCAGAGGGATGAGAAATAATATTGAAAGGCACTGAAGGAACACTAACAACATTTGCTAACTCTTCTGGACACTTATAAAAAGAAGCATCCTTGTCTTGCTTCCACATGTCCTGCAGATATCTTGGGCCACTAATTCCCATACTTTTGCTTCTCATTAAGTGCTTTGAAGGCCCATCACCAAAGGCCCTTCTTCCCCATGGCCCAACCGGCCCAAAAGGTTTCCCAATCTCAAGAAAGGAACGGTCAACCATCCCAGAGTTATCTCTTCTTGATCCCCTCGAAAGCCTGGATCTACTCCTGCTCTGGCTCCTATTTTGCTTTCTGTCAGAAACTCTGCTCTTCGATCGATGCTCTCTCTTGCCACTCTGGTAATTCTCAACCACAGCCTCCGGCACAGAAGAATTAGGGTTCCGGCCTGCCATTTTACCCCTCTTTCTTCCTCTGACTTCCTGCCATTGCTCAGCCTTGTTGGGAATCAGATTCTGATTCTGATTCGTATTCCTTTGATTTTCTTCCTCCAATCGCTTACCCTGAACTTTGCTTACTGAATTTGCTTTCCCAGTGTTCAAGTTGGTAATGTCTTGATCAGACCCGTGAACAACCTCACTCACCATGCTTTTCCCTGCACCATTCGTAACTTGCTTCTTAAAAGCTTCACCAACCAAAGCATCCACAGAGGCATCCTTGGATTTAATAAACTGATCAGCAATAACTTCATCACATTCAAATGGAGTATGACCACACCTACTACAAGTTGAACAAAGCTCCACACCCTCATAAATGATAGGTTGACACAGCTTGCCAATATATATTTCAGAGGCCATCTTTCTTCTCATATTAATCTGAATACACATTCTAGCAAAAGAACCTCTCTCACTAGAATCTGTTTTTGCATCTATTTTCAAAACCATCCCCAAAGAGCTTCCAATCAACCTCAGGATCTCTTTATCGTAGTACTCCAAGGGAAGCCGAGGTAATTGAACCCAAATGGCCGCAAAATCTCCAAATTGGGCTGGGGAAGCACTGAAATTTGGTTCCCACAGCCTCACATGAATGAAAGAGGCACCCAAAAACCAAGGCCCTCTGTGAATCGATCTATTGAAATCATCAACATCCCCAAATCTGACAGTGTAAAACTCATCCTCAATATTAATCAGTTCCATTGAACCCTAGACTTTCCATATCTCAAGCAATTTTAATTTAAGATATGAATAGGCCAAAGCTCTTTTAGGAATTCTAATAATAACCGCTTGATCCCATTTCTTCCTAGCTTGTAAGAGAATTTCTGGATCAATAGAAACAATTGAACCACAAGAAATTGATTTACCATCTTCTACTAAGGAACATTCAGCCAAATCCCCATTTTGGAGAAGTTCAGACGATTTAATGAAAGATTCATCAATGGCCGATCCATTAACCACCGCTGAATAAGAGAGAGAAGGGGCTGGATCATTGACTTTGACCACTGGTGGATGAAGAGAAGCAGACACCAATGGCTGGCTCTGAGCAACTAGAACTGGAGGAAGGCCTGTTGAAGAAGACGAAGCCATAAGTCAAACCGAAAGAAGACCATAGCAATTTGCAGAAAGAACCGATGAGACATACCACCAATAAAAAATATGATCCCAAACCCGACAAACACAATCACAACGAATGAGAAAAACGAAATCGCGTATCATGATGAGACCATATACTACAACAGTCAAAATTGGAGAAAGACTGTTTTCTTAACAAAAAATTATTATTTTATTACTTCAAGCTGGACGGTAACAAAGACAAGTTTGACAAAGAGGTTGAAGACCTAACTAACTCATGAGCAACTCGGTTCACAGACTATGCAACCCGAAAATTGAAAACTGACATGAGCCACAATGTTTAAAACATCATGAATAATCAACCCAAAGACACTAGATTCTTCCGCTATAAACTTGAATAATCAAGTTCAAGGCACTGAAATCCACCCCTCTAGCCTGAAGAGCACAAACAATTGACAACAATTACACTTAAAGTTTGAGCCGACCACGTGGAGTGCTCTGTCATCCGCCTCTTGTCACTATCGTGTATGTCATCTGATCCGAAAACGAAAGTTGAGTCGATGACTCTAACCAAATCACATCCTTCCAAGCCACCTTCTCCTTCTCTACAATCGCCTTCTGTTTCCCTACGCGCACACCAACCAAAAAACCTAGCTACATCGAATCTACGTCGTCACTCTGCAAATCCTATCAAAATCTTAACTTGGTATTAAAGCAAGAGCTCGTTATTTGAACGAGAAAAACCACAATTTTTTATATACAAATTCAATAGACCGATGACACTCTAAAATTAAAAGTAGGCGTAACCGAACAAAAATCATATCTGACTTAAAAACAACAAAGAGAAAGAGAGACACAACCCATGTGTCAAATTATACTTTTAATGCTTCAAAAATGGAGGGAGACTAATTTTAGTTTCTTTGAATTGATTTTTTTAATATTATTTTAGCACTTGAACTTGATTGTTTCAAAATGTGTGCATGATGAATAATTTTTTTCTTCTCTATTTACATATCTAATAGTATTAGAAAATAAGATTTATCTCACTTGCAATGTATCACCAAATAAGAGGTATTTAAAGTTGTTTTTATATTTAGGCCTTGTTTGGTAATTCTACTGAACTTCTATATGAAATGTCTATTTACATTTTTTTGAGTGTTTTTTGTTTGGTAAGTCTTGTATGGCAACAATGTCTATAGACATTGGTAAAAGTCAGCACTGTTCTCATAGGAGCTGGGTTGCTCCTACGGGAACAGTGAAATTGTCTATATGGTATTTGATACCCAAATTGCCCCTATTTTGTGATGTAATATTACACATATATCTCTCCCTCTCAACCCTCTCTTTCTGTGTTAAATGAAATTGCATGTATGGTTATGTTTATTGTTTAAAATTTTCAGAAAGATGATTTAGGAACATTGTATGGTATACCTTGCACAAACGTGGGTATACCTCACTATTGATTATATCATAGGTAATATATCTGAA
>JAYMTH010002592.1:0-12308 GCA_036897465.1 Pelargonium australe
CATTATAAAACCATAGGAAACATACAAAAGATGGATCAACCCAGAGTTTAGAGGTTCCATTCCTACCTATTACAGATAAGTAATGAGACTGTTTTATTTGTTTCCTATGTACAAAATATATACGTGACATAGTAAAGTAGTTACAAAAAATAGATCGAAGGTCTTCTAATAAACTTCTAAATTCTAGTCTAAGTTTGACAATTAGTTGAGATCTGATGAAATTTTTTAAATTGAAGTTACAAGTAAAGTACTACTTAAAATATGAGAATTTTTATCTAAACATTAATTTGACCATATTTGAAAATTGAGTACAGCTCAAACTATTTCAAACAATTTTCATAACCAAATTAACCATTTCCTATGGAATTGCAAAAAGTCACGTAAAATGCGAGTCTCTTTAATGCCTAAAAAATTGAAAAAGAATCAAGACATTTTTAGCCCTTATTTTTTAGTTACAAGAAAATCAAGTATATAGGGATTAAATTTTAGAAACTATTATAAGAGTGTAGTCCAAACTTGTTGAAATTATTGAATCCCATATTTACCTCACGTTTCCTTTTCCCATCCATTTGACCAAATCATGTAATATTTCATGTATCATGTATTATTTTCTTTCCTTTCTTTGATGTAAATGAGTTGTATATATTCAGACATTTGATATCAATAAAATCAACCAAGAACATTCTCAATTTCTTCAAAACTTACGGTGAAATTACATATGGGTCCCAAATGTTTGTCACACAACTTACTCACGTTTCAAAACATTTAAAATTTAAACAATGTGCACGTATTTTCATAAACTTTTGCACTGAAAAATAATGGCTCAAATTTCCGTCCCAAAACACATAATTAATTATGTTTTGTTCGAATGTTTCATATCTAATTCTCATATTTTGATTTTGTTGCAAAACGTTAACACATAACGAAAATAAAAATATTTTACTGATCATGTCAGTCCCACATTACCATTTAAAAGATTGATCATGCCAACAAAAAATCCCTCCTCTCGCAAATAACCAATTTTATATGAAACGTTAACTACATCTTGCGTACATACATATCGGGATTAAGGGTTGTCGACAGTAATAACTTATAAACAAAAAACAATTTTGGATTTTTGAATTAGATGATGAAGGTCGAGTCTTTTCTATTCATGTTTTTTTTTTCATATCTTTTTTTCCTGAAAAGGTGGTTTGAGAGCTGAAAAATTCAAAAATCCTCTCAACGGACAAAATTTTCAACCAAAAAAAGAAGTTAAATATTGTTATTTGTGGACAATGAACAAATCAGTTGTGAAAGATGTAATCACGCAATCCCATAGTTGAAATTTTGGGGGAAAATAATAGGTTTCTACATTTGTTTATGCAGTTAGTGGATTTTAATACCAAAATTAGTTTTCCTAGAGTTGCTTAATTATGGTTCAATATCACATTAACTTATTTTAAAATATAACGTGTAGCGAACACGTTTAACCATATGTTTGGCACGTATGAAGAAAAAGATTAGGATTCTCGCACACCTTACATAAATCAACTTTCGTTCAACATTCATATATTTGTATTATAATGTATTAAATATATTGTTCTGATAACAATACATATGCATGAAAGACGCACAAATAATAACCATAGTTCACAAAAATTGAATGGTAGTATTGAAAAAATATGCTTGCAGATATATAGATAAGTAAAGCAGTTCATGCAACATATATGGAACGAAAAAAACTAACTAACAATCCGAATAATAGGGTTTCTTTTGATTGATTTGAAAGACACTTAAATGACTAGACAACTTGGCTGCCAAATAAACCAAAATTCTTAGAATTTGAAACAAAATGTTGTTCTTTAAATTTAAAATTTTAGTTGAAAATTGATAATCGAGAAGAATAAATTATTAAACCAAGAATGCAAACTAAAATAGATAACCGAGCAATGCCGGGTAGAAGAACTAGTTAACATAAATGTTTTGAAGTGAAAATACTTATAATTTGATAGATTAAAATGCACCCCAAAGCATGCCAATTAAAGAGCTCATGATTGTAATATGGGATTCCCTAGTATTCTGAGAACATATAGGCAGAAATTGACCATGAAAGCAGAGCATGTCCAAGTAGAAGGCCAAGATTGGTATCAATTTCTCAAGAGAAAATTTGAGAAAGCCAATTTTGGAGTGCTATAGTTCTCAAAGTAACTCACCAATAGCTATAGAGAGGTTGATCAATGCTGTCCTCCATATGTCCAAGTATTGCACAAAAAAACATATAAAATCCTGAATATTACCGGGACATTCTCGGGGCGAATTTTGATGTTTTCATTGGGACATTCTCAAGTCATATTTTAATGTACTCGTCGAGACATTATAACATTTGGATGTAATCATCAGGACCTTCTCGGGGCACATTTTAATGTATTTGACGAGACATTCTCGGGGAACAATTTGATGTAATCATGAGGAGAATCTCGGTTATGTTATCATCGGGGCATTCTCGTGGCACATTTGAATATATTTGTCGAGACATTCTCGAGGCACACTTTGATGTATTCATCGGGACATTCTCGGGGCGCACTTTGATGTATTCATCCGAACATTCTCGGGTCGCAATTTGATGTTTTCATCGGGACATTCTCGGGGAACATTTTGATGTAATCATCGTGACAATCTCGGGGCACATTTTAATGTATTTTTTGGTACATTCTCGGGGCACACTTTAATGTATTTCTCATGACATTCTCGGGGCGCATTTTGATGTATTCATCGGGACATTCTCGGGTCACATTTTATGCATACATAGGGACATTCTAATATTTTCATTGGGACATTCTCGGGAAACATTTTGAAGTATTCATTGGTACATTCTCGAGGCACAATTAATGTATACATTGGCACATTCTCGGGGGCACATTTTGATGTAATCATCGGGGCATTCTCGGGACGTATTTTAATGTACTCATCACGACATTCTCGGGGCACATTTCATTACTCATTGGGACATTCTCGAAGCACATTTTGATGTTTTCATCGGGACAGACTCGGGGCACATTTTGATGTTTTCATGGGGACATTCTTGAGGCACATTTTGATGTAATTATCGAGACATTCTTGGGGCGCATTTTAATGTATTTATCGGGACATTCTTGGGGCGCATTTTGATGCACACAGGACATTCTCGAGGCACATTTTGATGTACTCATCGGGACATTCACATTTTGATGTCATCATCGGGAAATTCCTGGGGCACATTTTAATATTTATCGAGATATTCTTGAGTCTTATTTTGATGTACTCATCAGGACATTCTCGGGCACATTTTTTATGTTTTCATCGGGATTATATATTTTCAGATCCCTTGGACTGTCTTTTTTTTTTTCTATGTTACCCCCTGCCCTCGGAGTTTAGCAGTTTCGAACCCTGGACTGCAATGTTTTATTATTTTCACCCATTTGACCTGTTGTAGCCGGTTGCCATACGAGTTTTAATGACGTGGACTACAAAAGTTTTAATGACGTGGCATATGGCAACCGGCTATAGCAGGTCAAATGGGGGAAAATAATAAAACATTGCAATACAGGGTTCGAAACGGCTAAACTCCGAGGGCAGAGGGTAACATAGAAAAAAAGACAGTACAAGGGATCTGGAAATATATAACCCTTTTCATCGGGACATTCTCAAGGTACATTTTGATGTATTCATCGAGACATACTCGGGGCATTCGTGAAACGAGACATTTGTAAATCAGGTCATTCGTACTCAGGACATTTGTGATTCAGGACGTTCGTAATCGAGACATTCGTATTAGGGACATTCGTGATTCGGGACATTCGTAAGTTTGATAATTCGACATTCGTATTTGGTTAATTCGTTAATCATGATTCGTGCGTGTTTGGGACATTTATAATTCGGGACATTCGTGATTCGAGACATTCGTTAATCGGAACATTTGTAAGTCAAGACATTCGTAATCGGGAGAATTGTATTCGGGACATTCGTAAATCGAGACATTCTTAATCGCAAAATCCGTAACCAGGACATTAACATTCGTGACATTCGTAATCGGGACATTAAAAAATAGGACATTCGTAATCAGGACATTAAACAAGACATTCGTAATAGGGACATTCGTAAATAGGACATTCGTAAAACATTAAACAAGACATTCGTAATTCGGGTCATTCGTAATCGGGACATTCGTAATCGAGACATTTGTATTAGGGACATTGTTATTCAAGACATTTGAAATTCAGGACAATCATAATCGTGACACTTGTACTCAGGATAATCGTATTCGGGACATTCTTAATTGGGTATGTCATTCGTATTCATGACATCCATATTCAAGGCATTTGTATTGGGGACATTCATAGTCGGGATAATCGTATTCAGAACATTCGTCTTTAGGTAATTCTTAATCCGGATATTCGTAATTCTTGACATTCTTAATTCTGGAAAATCATAAATCGGACATTCGTAATTGGGACATTCATATTTCGTGACATTCATATACGGGACATTCGTCTTTGGGACATCTGTATTCGATATATTCGTAATTAAAGATATTCGTAATCGAACATTCGTGAACAAGACATCCGTAATTGGGACATTCGTATTAGGGACATTCTTAATCGGGGCATTTATAAATAGGACATTTGTATTCGGTACACTCGTAATCGGGACATTCAAATCAGATCATTCTTAATCGGGACAATTGTAATCGCGACATTCGTAAACGAGATAATCTTAATCGGAACATTTGTAATCGGAACATTCATATTCAAGGCATTCGTAGTCGGGACATTCTTGGGACATATCCATTCAAGCATTCTCGGGACATATTCGATTCGGGACATATTGATTGAAACACATTCGATTTGGGACATTCTCGGGAAATATTCATTCTCAAGACATTCTCAATACATATTCGATTCGGGACATTCATATTCAAAATATTCGTAATTTGGGACATTCACAATCGGGACATTTTCGATACATATTCGATCGATACACACTCGAATCGTGACATATTCGATTTGGGACATTCTCATGACATATTAATTTGGGACATTCTCAGGACATATTCGATTCGGGACATTCTCGAGACATATTCGATTTTCGACATTCCCGAGACATTTTCAATCGAAACACATTACATTCAGGACATATTCAATCAAAACACATTTTGTTCGGGACATTTTCGGGACATATTCGATTAGGGACATTCTAGGGGAATATTTGATTCAAAACACATTCGATTCGGGACAAATTTGATTCGAAACACATTCAATTAATGACTAATTCAATTCGGGACATTCTCAGAGCATATTCGATTCGAGACATTCTTGGAACATATTCGATCGAAACACATTCGATTCGGTACACTCTCGGGACATATTCGATTTAGGACATTCTCGGGACATATTTGATCGAAACACATTTGATTCGGGACATATTCAATCAAAACACATTCGATTCTGGACATATTCGATCAAAACACATTCGATTCGGGACATTCTCGGGACATATTCATTCTCAAGACATATTCGATTCAGAAAATTCTCGGGCAAAATACATTTGATTCGGGACATATTCGATTTGAGACATTCTTAAGACATATTACTGCTCGGGAGACATTCTTAAGACATATTACTGCTCGAGATAATTTCGAGACATTTTGATTAGAGACATTCTCGGGACAAATTAGATTTGAAATACATTCTATTCGAGACATATTCGATTCAAGATATTCTCAGGACATATTCGTTTTTGGGACATTCTCGGAACATTAGATTTCGGACATTCTCAAGACAAATTCGATCCAAACACATTACATTCGGGATATTCTCGAGACATATTCATTCTTAGGACATATTTGATCGAAACACATTCGATGCGGGACATTCTTGGGACATATTCATTTGGGCATTCTCGGAACATATTCGATTCGGGACATTCTCGAAACATATTCGATTTGGAACATTCTCGGGACATATTCAACCAAAACATATTTGATTCATGACACATTCAATCGAAACATATTCGATTCAGGACATTCTCGGGACATTCGATCAAAACACATTTAATTCGGTACATTCTCAGGACATATTTGATCGAAACACATTCGAATCAGGACATTCTTGAGATATATTCATTCGAGCATTCTCGGAACATATTCGATTTGAGACATTCTCGGGACATATTCAATCGAAACATATTCGATTTAGGACATTTAATCGAAACACATTCGATTCGGGACATTCTCGGGACATAAACGATCGAAACACATTTGATTCGGTACATTTGCGGGACATATTTAATCGAAACACATTCGATGCGGGACATTCTTAAGACATTCATTCGGGAATTCTCGGGACATATTCGATTCGGGACATTCTCGGAACATATTCGATTTGGGACATCCCTGACACATATTTAATCGAAACACATTTGATTCGGGACATTCTCGGGACATATTCGATTGAAACACATTTGATTCGGTACATTCTCAAGACATTTACGATTTGGGACATTCTCGGAACATATTCGATTTGAGACATATTGAATCGAAACACATTCAATTCGGGATATTCTCGAGACATTCTATCGAAACACATTTGATGCGGTACACTCTCGGGATATATTCATTCAGGCATTCTCGGGACATATTTGATTCGGGACATTCTCGGAACATATTCAATTTGGGAATTTCTCGGGACATAATCAATCGAAACACATTCGATTCGGAACGTTCGTGGGTCATATTCGATTCAGGACAATTTCAGGACATATTTGATCGAAACAAATTCGATGCGGGACATTCTTGGGACATATCCATTCTGACATTCTTGGGACATATTCGATTCGGGACATTCTCGAAACGTAATCGATTTGGAACATTCTTGGGTCATATTCGATTCGGTACATTCTCGGAACTTATTTGATTTGGGACATTCTCGGGACATATTAGATCGAAACACATTCGATGCGGGACATTCTTGGGACATATTCATTCGGGCATTCCCAGGACATATTCGATTGGAACATTCTCAGAACATATTCAATTTGGGACATATTCAATCGAAACACATTTGATTCGGGACATTCTCAGGTCATATTCGATACGGTACATTTTCGGGACATTCTATCGAAACACATTTGATTCAGTACATTCTTGGAACATATTCGTTCGGTCATTCTCGGGACATATTTGATTCGGGGCATTCTCGGAACATATTCTATTTTCTCAGGACATATTCAATCGAAACACATTCGATTCGGGACATTCTCGAGACATATTTGATCGAAACACATTCGATTTGGCACATTCTCGGGACATATTTGATCGAAACACATTCGATGCGGGACATTCTTGGGACGTATTCATTCGGGCATTCTCGGGACATTTCGATTTGGGACATTCCTGGATCATATTCAATCGAAACACAATCGATTCAGAACATATTCAATCGAAACACATTCGATTCAGAACATATTCAATCGAAACACAATCGATTCAGGACATATCCAATCGAAACACATTCGATTCGGGACATTCTCGGGTTATATTCGATTCGGGACATTCTCGAGACATCTTCTATCAAAACACATTTCATTCGGTACATTCTCAGGACATATTCGATTTGGACATTCTCGGGACATATTCGATTCGAGACATTCACGGAACATATTCGATTTGAGAATTTCTCGGGACATATTCAATGGAAACACATTCGATTCGGGACATTCTCGGGACATATTCAATCGAAACACATTCTCGGAACATATTTGATTTGGGACATTCTCGAGTCATATTCGATCCGGGACATATTCGATTTGGGACATTCTCGGGACATATTTGATTTGGAACATTCTCGGGACATATTTTATCGAAACACATTCGATGCATGACATTCTTGGGACATATTCGATTCGGGATATTCTTGGAACATATTCGATTCAGGAATTTCTCGGGTCAATCGAAACACATTCGATTCAGGACATAATCAATCGAAACACATTCGATTCGGGACATTCTCGGGACATATTCGATCGAAACACATTCGATTCGATACATTCTCAGGACATATTCGATTTGGGACATTTTCGGGACATATTTGATCGAAACACATTCCATGCGGGACATTCTTAGGACATATTCATTCGGGCATTATCGGGACATACTCAATTCAAGACATTCCCGGAACATATTCAATTTTGTACATTCTAGGGACATTCAATCGAAACACATTCAATTCGGAACATTCGATCGAAACACATTCAATTCGGTACAATATCGGGACATTCGATTCGGGACATTCTCGGGACATATTTGATCGAAACACATTCGATGCGGGACATTCTTGGGACTTATTCATTTGGGCATTCTCGAGACATTCGATTCGGGACATTTTCAAAAATATTCGATTTGAGATATTCTTGAAACATAAAAATTCGGAACACATTCAATTCAGTACATATTCAATCAAAACACATTCGATTCGATACATTCTCGGTTCATATTCGATCGAAACACATTCGATTCGGTACATTCTCGAGACATATTCGATTTCAGACATTCTCGCAACATATTCGATTCGGAACATATTCAATCGAAACACATTCAATTCGGGACATTCTCAGGTCATATTCGATCGAAACACATTCGATTCGGGACATTCTCGGGACATATTCGATTTCGGACATTCTCGCGACATATTCGATTTAGAACATATTCAATCGAAACACATTCGATTCGGGACATTCTCGGGTTATATTCGATCAAAACACATTCGATTCGGTACATTCTCGGGACATATTTGATCGAAACACATTCGATGCGGAACATTCTTGGGACATATTCATTCGGGCATTCTCGGGACATATTCGATTTGAGAATTTCTCATAACATATTCAGCCGAAACACATTCGATGCATGACATATTTAATCGAAACACATTCGATTCAGGACATTCGCGGGTCATATTCGATTTGGGACATTCTCGGGACATATTCGATCGAAACACATTCGATGCGGGACATTCTTGGGACATATTCGAGATATTCTTGAGACGTTCATTTTCGGGACATATTCGATCGAAACACATTCGATTCGTGATATATTCGATTCGGGACATTCTCAAGACATATTTGATCGAAACACATTCGATTCGGGACATTCTTAGGAAATATTCATTCGGGCATTCTTGGTACATATTCGATTTTGGAAATTTTTGGGACATATTCAATCGAAACACATTCGATTCAGGACATGTTCGATCAAAACACATTCGATTCGGGACATTCGATTGAAACAACATATTCGATCGAAACATATTCAATCGAAACACATTCGATTCAGAACATATTCGATTGAAACACATTCGATGCAGGATATATGAACTGCTGATTCAGTTTCACACAGTTAATACTAGCTTTGACTTCTTTTTTTGGGCACGTATACTAGCTTTGACTTATTAAGTTAAATAAACTACTTTTAGCATAAACTTTTACATTATATAATCACAAGGAAAAGAAGAGAAAAAACATACCAGTGTTTCTGTCATAGTATAATCCAGAAGCAGCATCATATAATAACCAGGCGCCTCCTCATCCCACACAAACCCAGATTGTACAGCTGAACCTTTTTGAGCTGCAGGTATCTAAAGAATAAACTTTGGAAAATAAAATCAAGTACCTGCTGAGCAAATGTTGCAGCCTCAATTGCAGCAGCAGCAAGGCTGCTAGAATGTGAACTTCCCGCCATCCCTGATCCAGAACCAAGAATGCTCTTAGCATAGGCTACTCGTGGTACCTGACAATTCTTCTCAATGGTTGTTACATTTGTTGCTTCAATAGCTTTAGTAGCATCCTCAACCTACAAGACATCATAATATAGCGGTTTAGCTAGAAGGAAATTAAGGAAACGAAACAATTTTTCTTTCGTCTTCTTCTCAAAGTGAAAACATTATACGAAATCCAAACAAAGGACCTAGACTAACCTCATTTTTCTGTCTTTTTGGATTAATCCCATGGACCACAGCAGAAAATCATGTTTTCCACAGCATGATATCCCAAAGAGCAATATTTTATGAAAACACACCTAAATCCAACCTTCTATTACTAGCAAAAAGAGCACAAGGGGACAACAGTGAATTCCCAATAGATTGTACATACCAAATGAACATGTACAAATGCAAATCCCTTTGAAATATGATTAAATTTGTATCCAACGAGGCGACGAAGATCCTGCAAAATAGAATTTATGAATTTATGTTTAGAACATATTTTGTACATGATAGGAAAAAGAAAATCAGCCAGTAATTCAACAATATTATTACTTTAATTGGAGCATGTTTGGAAAATTCATATCGAAGCATTTCTTCATCAGCATTTTCATCCAAGCCATGAACAACCAAAACATGGGTGGGACCTGATAACATTTCAACTTGGCACATTGCGTAAATCCAGTGCCTAGTTAGTTAAAAAGAAAGGAACAACGTTAATCAACCTGCAACAGTCCCCCTCTTTCCCGACTGCATTGGATTTGATGAAGCTATCTCTGCTGGAGGAGCATCATCACCCGGTGGCTCATTACACTGCATCAATGGGGAGAATGGACAAATAATTCAAACTTGGCCCAAAATTATATGCCAGAGTGCCAAATGATCATCCACATTCAATCAAACTATTAATATTGCACAAACCTAAATTATAACAATGCATCTTTCATATTGGATCTGAAGACAATATGAGTACCCAATTTACCATTTTTTGTGACGAATCATGTCAAATTTGCATGTTGGACATAGCACCAGAATCATTTTTTTATCTATGTAAACTATTAGTTTCCATTTGAAGACTTAGCTTGATTGTTTTATTTTAACGTGTATTAAAAACGTTTTCTTTTCTTTTTTTGTAATTATTAATGACTATGCATGCTGAAAATGGTTGGTATAGACTATCATGGATATTATCAACACTTACCTGATGAGGAGGAACTAGCTCCTTACTTTCAGACAAGCAGTCCCCCTGATTAAATCTAATATTTCTTAAACCATCTTCATGACTGTTTTCTGATGAGTGTCCAGTTTCAGTATAGGAGCTGGGAAACCCTGTTCCAGAACCAGAGATTAATGAAGAGCTCTCTACGTTAATTTGATTGCAATGTCGTGTAGAATTTTCTAGAGATTCTTCCATCTACAGAGAAAGAATACCAACACATCAGAATAAGTTCAAATATATCTTACTAACTTATTTCTACAAGTATAAATGAAGCAAAAGAAAGCTCATCCAGGAAGTTTTAGAAAATTTTGCATAAGGTCTAGAGTAGCTGATTTCAATATAATTTACATGTAGTCACGAATCAAGTGAACTGCATGCAAGTGAAAACATTCGCCTATATCATGCATGTGTACCACGAGATGCCAATGTGAATGTAATGAGAACTAAAACAAACTCTCTGTGCATATCACTCACCACCTGGTAATAAGCCATAGACTAAACCAGCCATGAACAAATGAAATCTCACCAAACCAATACAATTCAATACACTACTCAGAAAATTGCAACATCCCAATCCAGAAAGGGATTCCTGTCCAAGCGTCAATTACTCAATTGCCAACACCCAAAAAAGCCTAATCAATTTCAAATCCTAATATCGAGAACACCACCCCCCCAAATAAAAATAATAATAATGAATCCCGAATACGTATCATGCCCCATGTTTGTGTCAAACTTGTTGCTTCATATGTAAACACTGAGTGTAGCTCCAGAATATAATGAACATCCAAGTAATATCCTAATATGTAACAAGTACACCAGCATAGCTATCAAAATGGAGTCCAGCATCACTGTGAAGATACTACAATGATAACCTAAGGTTAAAGTCGATTGAGGCTGAACTCTTGATTTATTACCTATGCTCCGGATTTGATTCAATAACCACAACTAAACCATTAAAATCAAGTATCAAATGTAGTAAAATACAATTCCCAAAACTTAATGATCATAATGCCAGCAGCATGTTTTGGAAAAAGGAAAAAAAAAATACCTATATTCAAAAAAGAGCTTCCTGCCATCTATGACAAGTCCATCATCACCAATTTTATCCATCATTGCACGCGCAGCACCCCGCTTTACAACAATACCTCTTCATATGCCATTCATGAAAACTGAAACATACAATATTGCCAGCTTAAGCATAGAATTTACCACAGAAGGAAAATCAATGAAAGCAAATTCCCGTGAAACACCAAAATTTCGCTCTTTAATTACATGGACATGACGAAGCAGTCCCCATTCAGTCTGGTGGTGCATAT
>JAYMTH010002593.1:0-12308 GCA_036897465.1 Pelargonium australe
AGAGAGAGAGAGAGAGGATGGTGATGGACTCATGGTGGTGTGATTGGAGAGCAAGCAATGGAAGATCAGAGACATGTTCCTTGTAAAGCCAACAACTCCTAAACTTGTCTCCAAAACCCACCAACATTTTCTTCTCTTTCTCACTAAGCTTTAATCACCAAAGTCCCTTTAAAACACCCATTGTCTCTTCAAGCTTTTCTTGGCTACACTCTCATGGCTCCTTCTTCATCATCATCATCAACACATGCACTAAAAGCTGCTGTGCTCACACTGATCATCTCCACCTTTTCAATCTCACTCCTCCTCAGCAATTCAGGTAAATAGAGCAAAACCCACTTTTTGTTTCCTTCTTAATCATACGTCATCGCATTTACAAGAATCGAAATAAACGCGGTTAAAGTGACTTGAAAATATAAATACACGATGTTCTGTTTTCCATGTTTTACCTGACATTTACAAGAAGTGAAACCAACGACTTGATAGTTGTTATCTTAAACTCGCGTGAAAATCTATTAATTTTTTGTTTTTTAAAACACTTACGAGATATCATGAACTCAACAAATTCACAATATTTTAGCTTTGTTGTTTTGCTTTTGATGTGCTCTCAATTTATTGTGTGTTACTTGATTTTTGTTAGTGTATGCAATGAAGAGTGAGATGGGTTTGGAGCAGCACAACCTGGTGGGTTCAAGGCCACCAAGGTGTGTGAACAAGTGCTTGGCTTGCAAGCCATGCAAGGCTACTTTGGTCATTCCATCTCATCACCAACATAGTTTTATTAGAGCTTCCATTTCCAAAGAAGAAGATGAAAACTACTATCTTCTCTCTTGGAAATGTAGATGTGGTGATAAGATCTTTGAACCCTAGATGTATAATTGTGAGTAATTTCCTTGAAAATATAGCATATTAATGTAATGGAGAAGATGGGTCATGACCATCATAACCATATTTATTGCTATTATATCTCTCAATATTCCATGTATATCATATATTAAGTTGAATAATTTGATAGATGTGTTATAATGTCTCGGTTTGTATGTCGGATTATTGCACAAATAAAACTACTGATAGATAAAAATTACTGCATATCAGATTATTGCACGAACAAACTATTACATGTCGAATTATAATTGCACAAACAAAACTACTAATAGATAAAAATTACTACATATCAGATTATTGCACAAACAAACTATTGCATGTCGGATTATTTATCTTATTTTCACGGTCAATTGACTATATATTGAGAAACCAAAAAATACCAACTCTATATCCATGAAAACGATGAGTAGTAAATGTAAGAAGACAAGTAGTAGATGTCATGTCCCAATAAGATGATGATGATAATTCATAAGAGAAAGGACCCATCAACTTATGTATTAATGTATAGTGATGATACGTATTGTTTTTGTATTTGATTCTCTGTTGGGTAAAATGAGTAGCTCATCTACAAAATGATGTATTTGTCTTTGTTGTATCCATTGGTTAAGCAATAGCTAGTTTATTTTTGTTTCATTTATAGCCACACTTATTTTATTTTTGGACCGTTCCCTATGTCACTATGTGCTATGACAATTCTTTTTTGTTCACAAGAAACATCAAATACTAGAGCATTAAATTCGTGTAGTAACATGACATATGTATAAGATCATCATGTTTAAACTCATATATTTTGTAATTATTTTAGTTTAGAGGATTCGACCCATGTGTCACATTCGTGTTGGATCTCTATAATACGCACGATGATTAAGAATATAATTGTAAATTCATTCTAATAACATGTCAAACGTGTTAAGTCTTGTCGTGCCGAACATGTTGAACCTATAGTATAAAATATGTTGGATTGTGTTCGTATCAAGATTAACAATTTGAATATGAGTTTAGACGATAAAAATTCTTCCGAATAAAAAATAATAAAAAAAATACAGAGAAACATAAGGCCTGACTAATCTGGCCCATAAAAGCCCATTTCATAAAAAGAGTCCAATTCACCTTAGAATTAGAGCCCAGCCCATCTTATACCATCCAAACAGTAAAAACGAAAATCCGAGAATCTATTTTCACGGTTCCATTTCCGTTTCCCAGAAAAAAAAAAAATAAAAAAAAATGGCCATTTCCATTTCCTTCACTCCCGCGAGAAGCACCAACCAAAACCCACCTCCCAATTCCACTCCAATTTTTCTCCTTTTCTCCTCCTCCTCTTCAATTACCAGAACCCAATTCTTCGCTCCTCGTCCCCAACCCTTCTCTCCGCTCCATCTCCGCCGCGAACCTCTCCCAAATTTCCACATCCGCCACCGCCGTTGCCGCGTTTCGAGCCCGGGACCTCCTTCGCCGCCGCCGGAGAGCGACCCGGACGATAACAAGAGCTCGCTTCAGCTCATAGGTCTATTTTCTGATTGTTCTGGAATTTTCAATAAATAGTGGTTTAAATACAGTATTTAACTATATTGTGATTGTTTCAATACTTTTTGTTGAATTTTCGTATGGATAAAGGTAAAGTTTTTCTTAATTTGAAAGCAAGCTCATCTTTAGATGGAAAATGGGTGTTCTTAAAATCACAGACTTGCCATATATTGGATGTTTGGGGATTTATGGAAAAAAATAAGTTCATGATTTTAGATAGAGGCCAACTAAGACGACAATGGCTCTAAAAAAAAGTGTATATATAGTTATAAATGTGTAGTTCTTTGTTATGTGGGACCTTAGTTATGCATGAATTAGCAATAATATTTCCATAATAAGTTAGTATCCTTGAGTTTACTACAACTTACAACACATGCTCATGGGGTTACAAGAGAAAATGTACACATTAACTAACTTCTCTCTAAGTTTTCTCAAAGTAACTCGGTAGATTTAGTTCTTTCTACGAAGGTTCTAAGCTTGGTATGAGATTGATGATACATTTAACGTGCCAAAATATAGTGCTATCCAAGGTTCACGTGAAGTTGCATTTATGCATCTCACTGCATTTTAAGTAGAGTTAGTTCATATGCATATTGTTCTCATCTTCCATCATCACACTCTTCTGTCAACCTCATCAGTCAGTTTCTGATTTTGAATATTTGCATTGCCCTTTAGATTGGAAATATCATTTTGGTTCTGTATGCCACTGGCTTCCGAAATATTGCTCATGAGATTTCTCAAAGAAAGCAAAAAATCATGGCATGGCCTATCATTACTCTTTCTATGTGTGTTAGTGGGCATCTTTCTTTGTTTTTTATTCACGTGAAGTTCATTGCTCAGTTATGGTGAAGAAGTGGGTAGATATAACTTGAGTTGTATCCTTGACAAATAGTTGTTCACCGAATTTGGAAAAAGAAGAGAAATTTTTATGTGGGCTTTAAAACAACTACAAAACTACATGCTGTTGCACTGTTGTTGACTGTTCCATAATATTATTTGTCACCTCTCTCTCTCAATAAAATAAAGAGCAAACTAACTTCTGTTATATTGGTATATTTCTAGATTCTTTATTAAAGTTCCCAAACTCTTTGTGACGAATGTTCTCCAAATTGCATTCTCATTGGCTGTTTATATCACGGAGCAGGTCTTGCAGGAACTCTTAATAGATTTCAGGACACTGTGCGGATCTTCTTTGCTGTTTTTATCTGGATGTCTCTGTTTTTCTGGTCTTTTGCATGGGAAGGGTGGAATAATGATAAACCAGACAAAGGATCTCGATTTAGAAAATGACTGTAAGCGTTTATGTTTTGTATATATATTAGTGGCTAATGGGATAGGCAAAATATACATGCAGAAAATTATGGATTATGTTTGTATAGACGTCAATCATATACTTGCTTTTTGTTCATTTATCTATCAATGTGGCTGTGATAGCAATTTTGTAAAATTCAAGTATCAATGTTGATTCTATAAACAACCCGGTTGGCCCCTTGTTTATTCACAAACAACAAATTTTTTTAGAATAAGATGACTTCTCTTGTGTTGGTTATTTGTAGTAGTGGCATTTTGGACCCAAACCCACTAGCACCCGACATCTGACTTGCATTTTGCAGGTTCAGGTTGCATAAAATACACCTAATTATTTTTCGGGTTGGGATTTAATATAAAAATACTGCAAGTTTTTTCACTTTTCAGTCTGAAACCCTGCCCCAACCCAAACCCAAATGGCCAGCTCTAGTTGGTAGTATTTTTTATTATATAATCGCAACATATATGAGGAAGTCAACTCTTGAACCTCCCTGTTGGGCTTTTGAGTATTCCTTGGAAAACATACGAGATTTTTGAGTATTGGTAGTAGCTTGCTCGTAACAAAATTTGAAACTGTTTCAGATAGCAAGCGGTTTGTTTGTTAGATGAATGTGACCGGGGACATCAAGATGTCTAAATTAAGGATTACAGTTTTAGGTATTGGTTTTATGTGTTTAAGCTCCAAAAGACCCCACTTTTTTTACTTGGCAAGATTCAGCCATTCAAGAAGGCTAGTCGCTAGAGACTTGCTGCATCATCTTATCTGTTTCTGTCACCATAGCGTTCCAGGTTACTTGCTCTCTCTTCCAACAGTATTCGGTGGTCCTAATACAACTAGAGATTCATGGCCTTAAAAAATAAGTTTTATGGTCTATATTGTGTTAGAAAGTATACCACCTTTGTCGTTAGCTTTAGTGAGTTCAACTGAGCACGACATGAATTTGTCTAGTCTCCCCCAAAAGACGGAAAAGAACAGAGTTGAATCAGACCATACAAAGTTATACTTCTGATAGTGATGGTATATTTGTAGAATTGTAGTTCATTGTAATGTATTCCGTATAGATTCCATACTAACTTACTAATTGTTTGTCGTTGTTGTATTTATTATTATTATTATTATTTGAAATTTCTTCTTTTTATTCTCCATGGTATTATTGGTGTAACTGTATAACATTTTTCTTAAAAGTAATCATAGTTAGTAAGTTGGTACTTTGTATTTTTAATGAAGTTGAAGTAAATTGTAATTGGAAGGTGAAGTTCTCAAGAAGAGAGTAATTTCCGAGCTAATCTTTTCCCCGACATTTTCAAAATCTAATCATATAGATATCTGTTTAAATGAATTCATTAGATAACATTAAGCAGGATATGAGGCCAGAAAGTGAAAGTTGAGTTGGAGTGAAACATCAATCCCATCTGTCCTATTCTTTTGAATAGAAGATGAAATTATTTTCTACCAATATCGATATTTTTGTACTCTTCACTTATGAGATCAGATAATTATCGTGATATTATTTTAAGGAGTGAGTGCTGTCAACATCCTGAAATTTAGAGAAAAATTTATGAAAAAATGTCTACTAAATTGAGAGAAGGCAAGGAGGGTAGTGCCTATTTCAATTGGAATATCATAAAGTCTTAAGTCAAAATGGGTTTTAGGACTCCATGAACAGTTCTTGGTCGGAATTGACCCACGATGCTATTCTAATTCCTGCAATTACTTGCACCTTCTGCAAGCTCCAATTTTGTTTTTGAGAGGCCTTTGCCTCTTACAGTTAAACAGATAAGGGATTGATAAATTGACACGAATGAGTCCTTATAGCCTCTCCTTTATTTTCTCGGTTTAATGGATTAGTCAGGCGTTTTATAGTATCATTAAGGACTAGGGGAGGAAGCGGATAAGGTAGGATTAAGATTACAAATCTAGCCCATAAGATACACTTATACGCACCTACCTTTGAGATGTCATTGTTAATTTTTAGGGTTATACATGATAACATTTGATGTGACTACTGAACGAGTCATTTTCTTGAGTGAAGAAAAGTTGTCGAAATTGATATGAATGAGTCGTTTCATGCTCCCCTTCATGTTCGTGTTTAGGGGACTAGTCATGCATTTTATAATATCATTAAGGACTCGGGGAAGCGGGTGAGCTTTGACATGACAATAGTGTTGTCGCCTTGTGAGTCTAAAGTCACGGGTTCGAGTCAAGAACTAGGAGAAGTGGTAAATGTTGGATTAAGATTACAATTCTAGCCCCGAGATTACCCTTAAATGTGCCTATATTTTAGATGGTATAGTAACTCATTAGGGATATACTTTGTGAAGAAAAGATGTTGAAAACTTAATTCTTAATAATTTCAAATATGTGAGGGGAAGCATGTAGTGTGATGCTCACATGTGAGAACTTTGACATCATCATGAATGATTTCTCTCTGTTTTTCCTTTTTTTCTTCAATTTGGATGTCGAACACTAACTGATCAATTATTTGATTCCTCAAACGTGAAGGGTCTGAAGCACAGGACGATCCCGACTGCAAACAAACTTACCAACCCACAAGCCACAGTTCCCACTTTTCTGGGTGTCAACTTGCAAAGCTACCAAACTGACCATGTGGGATGGAGTCTTTTTGCTGTACATACAGAAGGCTAGACAAATACCAGCCTACGAAAAGGATAGCTTGACAACTAACCAGGTACGGATCCTCATTTTGTAGCCGAAATCTGAATCTGGTCGCTAGAATATGTAACGTATCTTATTATAATTTATCAACGTATGTTAAGCATAATACGACAAACTCTAGTTCATGCACAAATTGTGGTTCAATGCTCTCCTCGTGTTCATTATAGTGGTTGGGACTCGTTCCCTCGAGTTGGTAATGCTCTTACTTTGTGTGATTGGAGGTTTGCTGGTATGTTGGTAATGTTAGCAGGCTTTATGAAGTTGGGTTGGGGAGGATTAGGTCTTTTCAACCAGTACCCCCAAAAGACCCAATCCAATCCGACATGAAACGTGAATTACCAACTCTAAAGTGTAACTTTCTTATAGGTTTGTTAGAGGTAGCAAACACGACTTGCGAAGTCTCATATCCCGAATCTAGCTATGTGGGTTAAAACTTACGGGCAAAACACGAAAAGATCAGGGTAATCCTAGAGGTGGACAGAAACCAACTGGCTGCAACTTTGGTCCGCCCCGACCCACAATTTCCCCAATGGAGAGATGACCCGAACCCAGAAAACCAGGCCCAATTTGTTCTTGAAACCTGAATTGCTAGCTCTTAAGTGCAACTTTCTTTTAGGTTTGTTAGTGGTAGTAAACATAACAATATGTGACGAATCTAGCTATGCGGGTTAAAATCTATAGGCGAGACACGGAAAGATCAGTGCAATTCTAGGGGTGGACAGAAACCAAAACATGACCCGAACCCAGAAAATCAGGCCTGATCCGACCTGAAACCCGAATAGCCAACTCTAAAGTGTAACTTTCTTCAAGGTTCATTAGAGGTAGTAAACACAACGTTGTGTGAAGTCTCATTTCCCTTGTAACATGGCGAATCTTCCTATGTGGGGTAAAATCTATGGGCGAGACACGAAATAGATCAATGTAATTCTAGGGGTGGACACAAACCAACTGGCTGCAACTATGATACCTTCTTTTTTGTAATGCAACAATGATTGATTGAGAATTTGAAACACCCCTGTTAGTGACACTCAATCAAGCAAGTAGACACCACTGGCTGTGAAAAATACGAACCCCAGGTCGTTTTCCGAAGAACCCTTATGTGTCAACAATGGCTTGGTTGGTTGGTGGATGATAAGAGAAGAAATGAATAGTGGCAAACAATTATATTCATCACTTGTGTGTGTGTCACTCATTGTTCTTTACTGTGACTAGTTTTCAGCTCAAAACCAGGACCGTCCTTTTGTTTTTGGTCTCTTTTGGCTTGTGCTACATGTACAGAGAATGTGATTTGGTTCTGTCTCAACGGTAGAATTTTTTAACACGTAGAAGATTGGTATTTTACTTGAGAAAGAAACTGTTGTTGATTGCTCTGGAATGTGTGGAATTCAAATGTGTTTTTCATTGGAAATGATGATTGAGCTCATGATTAGGGGTGTTCACAGGTGGGTTTGAACCAGTTTTTTTATCGGACTGGACCGGGTTGATGTAAAAAATCGGTTTGGTCCGGTCTAATTTTGGTACAAGCCGAAGTGTTTACGAGAAATTCCTTAGGTTATTATTTTTTTCTTCATTATTGGGTCCAAACTGACTTTTTGTGGGATCAAAACTGTTTTAAAAATTCAGTACGGTCTGGTTCAGTTTTGGTTCACAGGTGGGTTCAAACTGTTTTTTTGTTGGACCGGAACGGTTCAATGTAAAATAGATTGAAACACATGTGAACTATTCTAACCAATTCTTTTGAAGTAAACCGCTCGATTTACCTTAAGTTCAAATCTCGGTTGTTACGTTTGCTGATATAAAAAAATTGCACGATTTACCATTTTAAGGGTAGAATTTACGAAATTTAGTACACGAGTTAAACAATTAGTAACTACATAAAGATTTAACTAAAAATATTATACAAAAAAAAATGCCAAAATATATGTACACTTCTATTACAAAAGTGGCTCATAAAATTATGTGTACATGTATAATCAATAATTTATGTTGACTATCAAATCAAGACATAATCTGTAATTGTCTGAGTTAAAAAAGAAATTATCTTCATGAGTAAATTATTTTGATTTAGTCAATTAACTAAAAGATGTAAAAAAAATTATGCTATTAAATTATTTATTACACTCATTTCAACTATAATAGAATTAGAAATCTTTGGTAAATTAAAAATCTTTGTGCAAAAGTACTACACCTTTGGATACACTCCTATAAAACTTGTACAAAAACCAAATCAAAGTCAAAATTGTCACAAAATCAATATTGAAGAGACTAAAACTAAATTAGGAATCAATTTGACCCAAATGATACTAAATTAAAAGAAAAAAATATAAGGTCCAAATTAATTTTGGTAAGGGAAAATCAATCAAATAATAAAACGAAATCGTGCTGAATCTCACTAAATTTGTAAAATTCATTGTGTTAAATTTGAAAGAGATATTTTGTTGAATCTACCGAATTGTAGTAATGTGTCATAATTTTATTGGACTTTCACCTGAGACAAATTTTGGTTGAGATCATTTTAAAAGATTATTAATACACCTATGTCATCAAAATTCAGAGTTAACAATTTGGACTTGAATTTACATATTAGAGCAGTCGAATTGGACCAATTCGCATGAACATACATGTTTCACATGTAAAACTCGAAATCCCCACCGTTTTTAAGCGAGATATAAATTCAGTATTCTCAATTCTAACCCGACTCGTGAAATGTCAACTATGAATTACATTTAATAAAAATATCTCAAATATAAAAAAATCAACAAAGCTTCTAAGTGATAAATATCATGAGCCAACAGATTTATTAGCCCACCTTTTATAGAATTGAACAAATCAAAATAAAATTGTCCAAACTTACTATTTTGGGTTTATAAAAAAAAAATTAAAAAAATTATTCTAACATTTTTGGGCCCCACCTCACGTGACCAGAGTCAACGTGTACGTACCTTAGAGGCTGCGACCACCGTACAAGCCCTCAGAGCTTGTACGCTGAAGACAGCACACAATGTAGCACGTGCCATGCAACAAATCGTTGTCGTCTATCTCCTGATTCTGATCCAACGGCTCAGATTCACCCATCCCCTGTTTCTCTCTCTACCGCTCTATAAATTAAAGCCTCCACCTTTTTTCTTCTCTCAGTTCTCTGTAACTGACCCAACAACAAAAAACCCAAATAAAATCACTCTTTTATCTCTCGAGAAAATGCTTCTCAGAAGTTCCTCGACGCCGATCTTGAATTCGTGGCTTCCGAGCTCCAAGGACCTCTCGCCGGAGCCGGAGGCCGTTCCTTTCCAGAGCAAAAGGAACAAATCGGTGTGCTTCTCGGCGTCGTCGTTTCATTTCCCGGCCACCGCCGGCGACGAGAAGAAGGCTTCGCATTTGGTGGCGGAGACCCACCTCCACAGCCCTCCCAGGCCCGTGAAGAAGAACCCGGTTCCTCACGGGCTAAGAAATATAGTGCCGTCGAAGGTGGCGGTGGCGGAGGAGGAGGAGGAGGAGATGAAGCTGAAACCCATTTCGAGATCGTTGTCTTCTCCGATTGATAGGTTGTTTTCGAGCTCTGGGTTGGGTTTGGTGGACGGTGAGGGGTGTGGTGTGGTGGGCAAGGAGCGGAATGTGTTGCAGACTCTGGTTTTGGGTGGTGGAAATGGGAGTGACGGTGGCAAGATCTGCGGCGGCGGCGGAGGAAGAGGATCCGGAGATGGTGGTGGGTCCGAGGGTTTTGAGAGTAACAACCATGGGAGTGATAGTACTGATGCTTATTACCAGAAGATGATCGAAGCCAACCCAGGGAACGCTTTGTTGCTTGGAAACTACGCTAAGTTTTTGAAAGATGTAAGTAAAAATTTGAACTTTTTTTTTTATTTGTTGTTGTTGGTCTGTGATTGATTTTAGTTCCAAAGTTTCTGAGATTTGATGTTTTGTGTTGTTTAGGTTAGAGGAGAATTGGACAGAGCAGAGGAGTATTGTGGGAGAGCAATTTTGGCTAATCCTAGTGATGGGAATGTGTTGTCTCTTTACGCTGATCTAATATGGCAGAACCAGAAAGATGCGAATCGAGCCGAAAATTACTACGATCAAGCTGTGAAAACAGCCCCAGATGATTGGTAAGTGACCAAGATTCAATACTTGAATCAATCATTTTTGTTCGCATTTCAAGCTAAATTGCTATATTTGAGCTCTTGCTATGTTTGTTTGGATCCAGATTGTTGTTTGTTTTGATTAGTAGTTTGGGAAATCTCAAATTGTTGGCTTTTGTAGCTTCAATTAGACCTTTAGTGATTGGATCAAGCTTTCTTGTTCACATTTCGGGTTAAATTGCTGTATTTGAACTCTTGCTATGTGTGCTTAACCAACCACATGGGTGTTTGTTTTGATGTGCAGTTTATTAAATTATCTTCTTTTTTGTGTTTTGATTCGACCATTTTAAGCTCTTCGTGTAGACAAGTAACGTGAGGCATGAAGTTGGTTAAATTGGTCTTGTATGGGTTGATTTAGCTGTTCTGTAGTTAGTACCTTAAATAGCTCCTTGGTTCATTATATTGGTTGAATCATTAACAAATCGCCGCTTTTGTTGTGGTATTTCATGTGGATTTTCACCATTATAAACTAGGATGGAACCGATCTTTAGGTCTCAGGCTCGGTGTCCTTACTACATTCTTGGACATGTTTGTGTTCTTAGTACTTTAAGATTACCTTTCAGTTAGCAAAAAATTTCAAGTTTTACATGGTTGACTTGTTTGAGATCGAGCTTCCCAACTCATTGTAATGTTCGAGTTTGAACTTATTTTCCCTTAAAGATGTGATCTTGCAAGTGGGTTTTTACAATTATTAATGAAATTGTCTTGGATTGGATCTAACTGAACTCCAAATCTCGTGTTGTGTTTAACTGTTCATAGATTCTTTGAAATGACTGGTCTTTCAAGCTCATCATGGTTAACTTGTTTGAGATCAAGCTTCCCAACTCGTTGTAATGATCGAGTCTGAACTTAATTTACCTTAAATATGCTATCTTTCAAATGGGTTTTGGATTGGATCTAACTGAACTCTAAATTTCAGTTTCTCACATAACTTGTTGTGTTCAACTGTTCATAGAATCTTTGAAATAGCCTGTCCTTTTCTCAGTTGTGCATGTCTAATAAACCCGACATTCATGTTCTTGCAGCTATGTCCTAGCTTCATACGCTCGATTCCTATGGGACGCAGAAGAGGAGGACGAAGACAATACCTCTCACCCTGAGAGGCAACAACAAGAAATCGAACGCTGCTATGCTTCAACTCCCAAGTTCTTCCAAGGAGCCTCCCTCGGGCCGCCTCTAACAGCTGCATAGTCTCACTCCCGCCTCCCGAGCACGAATCTGAATACTAGTAGTAACATTATAGCTGGTAACCTGTAAAATATATCAGCTGAGTAAGTAACTATGATCCTTAAGCCTCTTCTACTTGTTTGAGCATTATATATAAAGCAAGTGTCTGCTACTATAATGCTTTTATATATACAGTTCCTGAGTCCTGACCATAACTTTCTTCATGTAACTTTCTCTGGAATAAGAAGAAAGAGAGGAGCTTCCTCTGTAAATTTCCTTTCTCTTTGCTCTTGTTTTTTTTTTTTTTTTTTTTCTTTTTTTTTTTTTTCACTTCTTGCTGTGGAGTGATGTGCAAGAAAGAGAAGCCATGTCTAGTTGTCTACAATGGAGAGAAGGTTGGAGGGAGCTCTGAAATTTTGTGTTTAATTTGTGTCTTTTGGTCTTGTACTTCTGGTTTCAATCTGGTATATATCAATGGAAAAGAGGCTCATTTGCATGGTTTTTGTGTATGTTTTATCAAATTTTCATTTCTTTGAACTACAAAGAAAATACCAGGAAAGGTTTCAGATGAAGAACAATTTTTTTTTTTTTATCGGAAATAACATTTCATAAAT
>JAYMTH010002594.1:0-12307 GCA_036897465.1 Pelargonium australe
GCTCTTCCCGAGCAACACAACACCTGTCTCGAACCCGAACAGCGAAACGATCTCCGGCAATCGTTCCCCTTTCAGATCTCGCACCCTCCAGCACCTGTCATAACTCAAACTAACTCGCTCACTGCTAGTGAAGAAACTCGACCACCGCCACCTCCTTCTATGTTGCTAAACCCAACTCTAAGCCTAAAACCCTAGCTGCTAACAGAGAGCATAAAGACCATTTTTCTATTTTGTTAATAAAATATCGTAAATGGTTACGCAGTTTGTTTTGCAATTAAAAAAAAAGAAACAACAAAATGATTGACAATGGCATAATTTGAGTTCAAATCAAAACAATACAAATAGTTTAGAGACTAAATTAAAAAATAAATGAAATTTGAATAACATTCAAATAAATTGGAGTGAAAAAACAAAAAAGAAAAAAAGTATTGGCGCCAAAAAAACCGCTTTAAAAGAAAAGGAGGTATTTCCGACAAAGAAGCAACGGTCAAGCGTCGTCCACGTAATCACCCGATTAATCGCCGATTCAAAGCAACCGATTTTTTTGTTTTGTTTTCTTCAGTCTTTTCGGAATCACCTATTCACAATATCACTGTCAGAGCATTGAATCGTGTTCCTCTCTCGCTCTGCCACAATGCCCAACGCCGGCGCCGGCGAAATGGATCCCGATTACGCTCACTATCTCAGTATGCTTGGACAGCCCTCAGTTCCTATAGAAGTAGAGGACGAAGAAGACGAGGACTACGAGGAGGAAGAGGAAGAGGAAGATGAAGAGGAGGAGGACGATGATGATGATGGAGAAGAGGAATTGGAAGTGGAAGCAGAGGGAGGTGAAGATAACGTGCCGGTAGTTGAGCAGCCTAGGGTTTTCGGCAACAATGCGAGTAATTTACCGGACAGTGGTGGTGGGGAGGAAGACGATGGAATTAAGCGGAGGAGAACCGACGGCGGCGATGATGGGGAAGCGGCGTCGTCTTCTCAAGGGAACGAGTGGAGCCGCGGTGAGATTGAGGGCTTGTTTTGCCCCATTTGTATGGATGCTTGGACCAGTGAAGGCGACCACCACATCTGGTTCGAATTCTTTGTCTTCTCTGTATGAATTTGATTCGTTAGTAGGTTGAAAAGTTTAGGGTTTACTTGAATTTGAAGTAAGTGAGTACTTAATCTCTCAATTTAAGCTGAATGTGAGTTCTTATGATGTTGTGGTTATGAATTAAAGCAAATTTGGGGCCAATGTCGTTTCCCCATTGGAAGTTGAGATATTTAAGTTTGGGCTTGTGACCATTCTTCTATTAGGGATCAATAGATTCTGATTCTTTTTCACTGTCATGTCCATGCACGATTTTTTTCAACAATTACCACCTAATTACTGAGTGATGTTGCAGTTGCCTTCCTTGTGGACATTTGTATGGGATGTCTTGTATCAAGAAATGGTTGCAACAGAAGAGGGGTTCAGGGAAGGTATTGTCTCTTGGTTTGTTAGTTTTGTCATTGTCCAGGAATGATCAGGACAATCCCTTTGGTTTGTTGTATTAATATCTGCTTCCACTTTGTTTTAGTGTCCCCAATGCAATAGGAAATGTAGTTTGAAGGATGTAAGGAAACTCTTCGCGCCAAAGATTGTTGTTATCGACGAAGAGTCACAAAAGGTTGTAGTAAATCTCATGGAATTGATTTTTATTTTTATTTTATTTCTTATAAAAAAGAACATAGAAGTTATAATTGTATGATGACAGGCTCTTCGTGTTTGCAGAGAATTCGTTTCCTCGAGTCTAAATGTGAGTCACTGGATAAGAAGGTAAACATAGTTACTAGAAGGAATAAGTTGTATAGTGAAATGCTGTTTAAAAATATTGTGGTGAATCTGTAGTTTGCTCAAGCATCAGCCACTTTTTTCTTCTTCTTATTGAAGTGCTCCCTTCTATTCTGTGTCTTTGTTATTTTTCCCCATGCTACATCTTATTGTACCTTCTGAGTTCATGCCCTATAATGACATCCCATTCCGCTATTCGTATCATATCACAACAAACTATGTTCTCAGTTAGTTTATGAAACAAATTACAACTTTTCTATTTGGATGCACAGGGAAATGATTGGTTGAAGAAAGAAGCTGGCTGGCAAAAGAAAGAAGCTGATCTGCGTATGCAAATTCGCCATCTTTCAGAGGTAGGCTTAATGTCAGATTCTTATTTTGTTTTTGGTAATTGGTCATCAGGCTAATAACCCTTACATGATATGTTTAACAAAGATTATTTTTTAAATCTTCATAAGTCTTAATAGTTTTTTTTGGCATCTTTTGTGGAGTTATTAGTTTCTTGTAATATTTTCCTCTGAGATGAAGGCTGATACATTGTTTCGGCTTGTATATTTAAGCAATAATATAGTTTTCTAATTGACCTAGATAACTGTTCGCATTGAATTTTATTATTTTTATTTCCCTTATTGTTACTAATGTTTCTCTTATCTTTCGCCTTTTCATATGGGCCATTAACTGCATATCTTTGCTCAGCATGGTTTATTCATTAACTATATGGTGTGAGTTCTTAAAAGGAAAGAACTTACCTTGAGTCTTGTACGTCTCTATATATAATTTCAAACATTTAGATTGTCTTTTCCCTTACTTTTGGGATTGGAACTTATGCATTGCAGAGGACAACATATTTGGAGAAGTTGTTAGCACAAAAAGAGAGTAGACAATCTGAATTCGGTGCTGCTTGTGGAGTCAGTCAGGGACAAGCTGCATCTGGTAATATTTGTTTCCCTTTTCGATGAAGGATTTCTTTGCTGGTGAAAATATTGCTTTCTTACATGTAAATTTCCTGAATATAAATTTCATGGTGTTAGGCTATTTGTAGTTTTAGTTTCTTTTGTTTCCATCTTCCCTTTTCTTTTTGTTTTTGGATGCCAATCTTTATACTAATATGAAGGAAAAGAACTCTCACCTCCTTTCATCCTTAGTTTCTTTGTCCTTTCCCATGAAATATGGAGAAGTCCTTACTCTTTTGGTATGTCATGTAGGACATTCCCCCGGGCCGAATTTTGGCAGACATGGATCTTCTGGCAACTTCATTCTACAGGTGTGGCATTCAGAGCATTTTGTAACACCAAAGTTTCATTGAAAATATGTTAAGAGTCCTTGTCAAGTTTGGGCTTCAGATGTTCATTTTCTGATAGTCTAATTGTTTTTCCCTAGCATTTGTATTTTGAATTGGAAACTCTTTATAATGGTTTTCACTGCTCCTTTGTGATGATGCTTTTAATTTTTTTTATTTTTTTTAATTTTGTAGAAAGAGTTGCGAGTGGATGGAGCCCGATTAATTGACATAGATGTTAGTAGCCAATTGATTATAATTGCAAGAAGGCTGCCTGGGGTTGGTGGACCACTTGTACTAACTAAAGTAAAGTTCTGAGCTTAAATTTTGCATGGTATACATTATTTTACTGAAAGTCATCTTTAAGATTTTTGTGAACCCCATGTTGCAGATGAGTTTGATATCTCCACATGAAAGTGAAGATATATTACTGCACCCCAGCACAAGAGCTGTAAAGGATCTACGTATTTCCCCATTTAATAGAAGCCTTGCACTTTTTACTTCACTTGGCAAGAAATTATCAGTCATGAGGTGATGCCTACCTTGACTTCTAAATTTGCTTTCTTTATACTTTTGTTTTTCTACCTTATCATAATTTGTGTTTTGTTTGTTTCAGCATGGAATCCAATAATATCGTCCTTACCTATGACTTACCGGTAATAGTTCAATACATCTCTTTTAATGTCATTTCGCTAACACTTTGTTTATCAAATATTTCGTTCTTGGATGAAGACTCCTTATATCTTTGTCTCGTGCTGACATTGAAAGAATATTTTTAACATTATAACCAAATCATCGAGATAATATTTATAGTAATTATTGACATCATGAATTATCATGATCAAGGCTTTATATCATTCTTAAGAAAAGAACCTAAGTACGCACATCACCATGTACAAGGTTCAGCAACTGTAAGTTTATTGCCTTGTGACCTTGATGTATTCAATTCAAGGAAACAACCTTCTTGTAAAAAAAGCAGTCGTAAGACTGAACATAAATGTCACTCCCTTGAACCCACTGTGGTGGGAACATAGGTTTTCATATGTCGTGACAGTAGTTTTTGTTTGAAAAGTTCCCATTGCTTAATAAATTAAATGGCCTATCTTGTTCTGTATCATACAATTTTCTATCTTTTGGTTTACTTTATTTTTGAAAGTTGCTAATCCTATAATCTCCTATATATTTGTTCTATATATAGAGCAGTGGTCCAAAAAATAAATGCCTTTTTGTCCACCTCACTTTTTCCAGGTTTAATCCAGTATTGTATATAGTTGAGTTGTCCTGACTGGTTGCCTGCCTTTTACATTTGGTGGATTGTGGAAACCATCAAAATTAGTCATTGACAGATTGTATTAAATGTAAACTTTCTCTGCTTGGGCTGTTTGGAAAGACTGGACTATGACCTGTCATTGACATTCATCAAGTGTGTAGTCTTGATGGAATGACAGATTGTCTCAACATACTCAGTTCCCGGTACAATATAACAGAATACTGATGAACAATATTGGGCCTATCTTGGTTCACAGCCAGATGCAAAAGATACCTAACCGGACCTATCTTAAGTCTATTTTTTGAGGTTGAATTTATTCAGTTATTTCTGTGCTCTGTAAGATGTTTCGTATAAGTGATGATTAGTTGGAGGGATTTTCATATGGCTATATGTAACTATTTACTCTCTTTTTTATGTTGTTCCTGTAGTTATTAAAACAACAGAATTTGTTTTTGATGTGGCCTTTTAGTCTGTTGATTTTTCTTGTTATTCACACTATTAGGCCCCTGCTTGGTCATGCTCATGGGATCTCAACAGTTCGCATTATATGTATGCGGGACTCCAGGTCCGACCCTTAACCGCGCTGTGTTCTACTTTTGACAAGCCAAGATAGTATCACTTGAATGTTTATAATTTTTTATTTTTTGTGACAGAATGGCTCTCTTTTGGTGTTCGATACTCGGCAAACTACGAGGCCTGTGGAATCCCTGAAGAGTTTGACGTTCAACCCAATTCATACTGTACACTCTCTTTCACATAGAACCCTATTAACTGCTTCATCCATTGGCCTGTGTCAGTGGAATTTAGGTGCCGAGGAAAGGTGGGTTTCCAGGAGCTTGGAAGCATTCATTTTCATTTTTATGATATGATTCCTTAACATAGAGCTATGATGTTTGGTGAATAGGATAATAAAAGAAAATTATCATCTCCAAGAAGTTATTACTTATCCAATCCCCAATTGTTCAAATAAGCAATTCTATGATCATTGATCAACCACTCGAGCAATTTAGCTAAAGCAATTTTGTATAGTATATCTTGAGCCATCTGAATATTATTCCAATGAATCATTCTTGGATGTTAATGATGCTTTAGAAAACATTAATTGGTAAACGATTTAGTTAATATAACATTTCATGTGATCTAATCTTGCACTGTTTTCATGAAGGCCATATTTAGTTCCTGGAACGGAAAATAAAGGAGTTTGTATATCTCTTGCTTATTGTTCTCATAGTGAGGACATCGTTGCATCATATCGTCCCAAAGTTGAATCATCTGATGATATGCCCGTTACTCAGACTTCACTCAGTCCATCTGTTATTGGGCAAGGAGTGCAAGGTTCACATGTTCATTTCAAGAGAGTAGAAAACAGCAGCTGTTACCAAAAGCTTGGTTCTACATGTGCCAATGTAAATGAGATTCTGCTGCAGAAATCTGCAATTATAGACACGGGAGGCGAGCACCAGTTGTTTGCATCTGGAGATGAAGTAGCTTGCGAATTGACAATACGAGAGTTGCCATTATTTACAGTTAACCAGCGTCTAAAATTACGGAAGCAACCTATTCATGATGTGAAGTACACACACTCCCTTGGTCAAGGCATACTTGGTTGCTTAAGTGATGGTACATTGCAAATTTTTAGCACCAAGCTCTCATGAAAAAGGTACCCCCTTTAGATAATTCCTGCTCTGATTCACTTTTTAACTCGCACATTAAATTTCTGATAGGGTTGCTGTTGCTGCTTATTTCTCCGATTATACTCTGCTACGGTGACCATATGTGTCTGCCACTAATGGAGAGAGATATTAATGCCCAGCTAAGAAGTTGTGATTTTTGTGGCTCACCTTGACCAAATTATAGGTTTTGATATTATGGAACTTTTACAGTTTTCCTTATTATGTGGGCCTATCTGTTCAATAATTGGACTCGAGTAGATGTTGTGCAAAAAAAAGTGGTATGCTTGAAGTAAATGTTTCATATTTGTTTTTTTCAACAGCTATGCAAGTACTATCATACTGTATCATTACATAAACATTACACAGTTTTGGCGACTGTTCTGTTTTTCCCTTTCTGTATTGCAATGTGATTTGCAATATCACAAGATTGTGGAGAATCCATAATCAGTTTTAATATCCCCGTTAGGCGAGTTAAGCTACCATTGACCCATTAAGCCTTATTTTTCCATTTTTGAAGTGTCATAGAATTTTTCCACTAGTCATAAGAACAAAACCAGTAGTTGTTGCGGTTCAGGACTTCATGTAATAGCAGACCAGTTTCATTACTTCGTGCTTCTAAAAGTGTGAACGAACAAAGCATATTCTTTGGTTTTACGTCAAATTGTCTTGATTTCTCTCTTGTTTTATGCAGGAGCCGAACCGCTTTTAGCGGAGGAGAATACAAGCAAAAGATTCAAAGAAATTTAGCTAGAAGATAGATGTAGTGAATCACATTGCTTGGGAATGACATTATGATCCAAAGAAATTATTTATTTTGTATATTCTTAGGTGCAATGTATTCAATTCAGTTGGCATACGTGAAATTTGACATTATTTATAGGAAAATGTTCAATTTTAGCTAATCATATTGTTTGGTTCAAAACTAACTATACTGTTCTAATTTGGGTCATATTAAATTATAGATTAAGTTTAATAAAAAAAATCCGACCTGCCGGATTCGAACCAGCGACCTAAGGATAATCTGCCAGATTTTGGCCTACTACAGTCCTCCGCTCTACCAACTGAGCTAAGGTCGGTTTATGTCCATTTTTCGCACATAATTTATTTAATTACTTTTGTAGGACAAGAGTCCTCTGAGACCTTCCCGAGCTAGAACTTGCAATTCAAGTTTCGGGTTTTTCCAATTTTGAGTTGAAAAGATTACATACAAATCTGAATCGAAAAGAACTCAGGTTTTGGATTAGATTTTAGATCACAGTTGTAAAAGATGTGAACGTGTACAAATTTGTCTAACTCGGTTTTATCGGGTTTGTTTTATGTAGTCCAAACTCATAAAAACGTGAATCGAATTTCGATTATTCAAAAATCAACATGATCGTGCATGAACTCCTGTAAGGTCGAAACAATTGCGATCTGAATCTCATCCTAAACCCGAATTGTAACTCATTGTTCATATACAACCAAATTATAAGTTATAAAATATGGAATCAAACTATATATAAATATTAAAATTTTCATATCCTACTTACAAAAAATCTCATGAAATCCAACCAACCCTATCACAATCTATGATATTTGTGATGTTAAAGTTTCTATTGGCTCTTATATTTTCTCCAAATTTTCCCTTTCAAAATCTGAACAAAAATCAAATAAATAAATACTGAAAAACAATAATTGTGTGAACAACCAAAAAAGGGATGGGCACCACATCACATGCTTCAATCATAATCAAGTGGAAGACGTGAAACACTTGGCTGCATCCACATATATACAACTCTAGACCTAACGGGTGGATTATGCAGTATGAACACAAAAAAATCATATTCGACTATCAAAACGGCAGAGAAAAACATTTTTTAAAATAGTGTCGGATCGCAATAAACCGTTAAGTGATTGTTTGATATTTCTACTTATCTCTTGTAGAAGTGAATGTCGGTAGACATTCAGATAGGAGTTGTTTGGCACGAGTTTTCTTCACATGAAGATCTAAAAACATTTATGTTCATGCTGCATAATGTAGAATTTAAATTCACATCGTATGAGGATATAATCACCACCTCAGTATAAATACTTATTTATTTTGTAACTACATAAAAATTCTTATAGTTATTATGTACATTAAGCCATGTGAAATAGACTCTAGTTATTTGAACGAGATATATTGAATTAGACAAAATATATTTTTAAGAGAACAATTACTTACGACACATAACAATACCTTGAAAATTTAATTCTAAACTTACAAAATTACGACACGTTCACATACAAGCCCTATAACAAATAAAAGTTGTTCAAGAATAAGACGATGACAATAACTACACATTGATATGGACTAAAGCTTTACCCATATCTATAATTGTTTGAAACATACCATTTCTTGAAGCTCAAAAGCTCTCCACCATTAGACCCCATATGAGAATAATGGCCCTTTTGCCTTCCATTATTGTTGCCAATGCACCATCACCATCCACCAAAATTGCACTAAACCCTCTCAGATTGTACATGTTTTATTTTAATTTTAAAACAGCTTTTATAATTTACAACTATTGCATGTATACTCCTCAACTTTTAAGTTGACCTGAACACTAAGTTCTAACATATATACATAACATTGTTTTCAAGACGATGATCAAGAGATTTTAGCTGTAAAATTCGAGCGTTATATTGCTCAATCATTGAAGTTTTGATTTTTTTTCTTTTTGTTATAATTTGAGCTCAATTAAATGGATCATATTGTGTCTTCTCTCCTTAATTCACACAAAGACCAAATCTTTGATGATTTTCATTTATGCTTCAAGTTCCAAGTTACTTTCATGGTGTAATCTTGGCAAGGAAGCATGGTGTGGTACTTGAGAAATGTAGCATAGATAATGAAAACAATATGTGAGCTTATAAGCCAATCATCAAGTGCCCCACCTTTCTTCAGATTGAGATTGATTTGAAACCACATAACATCACAAAAACACAATTTGTGAAAACAACAAAAATACTTTTGCCTTTTATTTTATTTTTGTGACCCATTAGACCCTACTCTATTTGGCTTCTTCACTCTCATTTATTTTCTTCTATATTTTTCATTTTATCATTTATCAAGTAATACAAGAGTGATGCAGAAAGTGAAATATATTTGAACTTATATATTAACGTCTGTAAAAAGAGTTGAATTTTGCATTGTTTTAATGTGACGGATCAATGATCAAGATTACGCATCTTTATTGTGTTTTTAAGCTTTATTTCCGCATTTTAAAACCCTTAGGAATATTATACTTAAGACATTATATTATTTTTAATAAAAATTACATCAAAGACCATTTTCTATATTTTGAAGAAAAAAATGATCTAGAAAAAACTATGCACCAAGAGAACCACAAGAATAAACAAATACAATCCACACAAGAAATTTACCATTTTTTTCTTTTACTTTTTTGCAAGTCTTGAATGTTGCTCATAGACCATTGCATCTATGTTTTTTTTTTTTTTTTATGCAATAAGGACAAATATAATTGAAAGTCACAAACAACTCCAAAAAAAAAAGAGTAAAAATTTGAGCCCAATCCATGAGCGCATCACCATTTTGCAATTTTGGACATCCCAAATATTTTTTGTTCAATTAACCCCAACATTCAGGAGTCAAAGAATGGTCCCTCTTGGAGTCCCTGCAATAGTCATACACCAAGTGGTGGCTCTGAACCCATTTCATGGTCCAATACTGCCTCCTTGTTAGGCCGCCGGAGCGGTAAGGGGAGGCGGAGACGGGGCGGCACCACGCCGGAGAATAGGCTGAGCAACCACCAGCCTTGAAATTGGTGTATTTGGCAACAAATGGTTGGTATCTATAATCAGCTTTGTATTTTCCATCTTCTGTTGCCCAAGATGAAGCATCCCATATGGATCCATAAACCCACATTGGCCTTAGTGGAAATGTTGTTGCACTCTTTTTTGGGTACCTCCTTATGGGCACATCATCAACAAGAAATCTAAACAATAAAAAAAAAAATGGAGTTAATTTTTACCTACCAAAATCAATGAAAGATGATGAATCAAACATCAATAGTACAACAAATAGTTATGTCATTGAATTATAGTAAGAGTTGTCAGATCAAGTTTTGGGTTTACCTGTAAAATGTTTAGATTTATTCGATCTAATTCAACTGAAAAAATATGGATCGAATTTCAAGTACCTAGAATAATTCGGGTTCTAGTTATAAGCTCTAATGGTAGTGATCTAAGGGTCGTTTGGTGACCATTATAAAGCACAATCACTTTTAGACCCAACTTTGCATTTATGCCCCTCGAGATCTTTTGGCTTTCAATGACTTGAAACTTGTAGTTTTTTACTCCATTGTACAAGCATTGGATTTCTTAATTGAATATTTGTCAACTTTGGTTTTGCAAAATAAATTAGTATCACAATGTTTGCTAAAATAGAAACACACAAAAAAGTACTCATTTGTAGGAAACTAGAAAGGTCATTTTAAGATTTATTCTCTTGTAATCTCAAACTTTATAATGTTTCAAAAATTAGATTTAATAGGCTCTAAAAATTGATAAAAAATAAGTTCAAACATAACTTTAAATCATAGACATTTTTGAATGTCATTCACTAAGTGTCTTGATTGAATAGATTGATCAAAGTTATAATTCGATTAACATATTAATCCGTAATAATAGTTGTAATTCAAATGGTTAAAAAAAAAAAAAAAATACTCACATGATATCCTTGGGACTCCAAAGAATGGCATAGTGGTGAAATGCTTGAGTGGGATCAAACCATAGGTGAAACTTCATCTCTCTCCCAATGATCTTTCCATCTCCACTTCCTCTTATGTAAACATTTGTTTGCAGTGTGTATGGCTTCCCAAAAGTTGTCCCTAGAAACTCTATGTCCACTTCATCATGAAAACCTGGATGTGCTTCATTGTTTGACAGCTGCCACAATAGTCCAAATTCACAATATTCATCATCAGTAGACAGGGAGTTACTAATCGAGACTCAATCAAATCAATAAAAACACAACACATTGAATCGTGACTGAATGAGTTTCAGTCGCTAAGTTTCAGTCACAACCAAATCAATAAGAAAATCACGCATCATTACTCGTCATATCACTAGCTCACTCATTAAGCGACTGATCAGTCACAATCATTGTTAAATCAACGAGAAAAACATATCTCTTTACTCAACACTCACTCATGTAACTGTTGAGTCTCAGTCACAACCAAATCAATAAAATAATCACACCTCAATACTCATCACTCACTCACTCGTTGTGTGACTGAGTCTCAATCGTCAACTCTTTGACCGAGACTGTTTGCTCTTATAATAAATACACACAATCTATACATATTGTTTACTTTAGTCAAAATTTTCTTACATAGAAAGCTGTAATGACTCCTGCAGTGTAACCAGGTTGGAGCTTAATGGAGGCACCAAAGTAGCCTGATCTGAATGGCTTAACAGACTTGAACCCACTTCCTGCAACCAAGAACCCATCAAGAAAATGCCAAGAACTCAAGTACCCAACAAAGAAACAAATCAAAAACCTGAGTTGCTGTCAAGCCAAATTGTTAACCCATCTTGGTCCATCCTTTGATGCTGAGGACCCCATAGGTTCCTGAAGCCATTGTAGAAGCTCATGGACCTGAATCTTGAGCTTGGGTAGTACCCAGGTGAAGGTGGCCACTGAGCATTGCCTGAACAAACCATATTGGTCATCATCACTAGGAAGATGAACAAAGATGGTGCCATGAATATGATCAACAAGAAATAAGAAAATTAAGTGAAGGAGTGAAGAGAGAAAGTGGAATGATTGTGTGTGTAAATTAAATGCAGAGAGATGGAGGTGTTAATAGCTATAGGCTATAGCTGAAGACAAGGTGAATACCATAGGGCAGTACAGTTTGATATAAATAAGAGAAGAGTGGGTCCATGGCTTCTTTATAAGCTAGGAGAAGAAGCTTCAAGGTTTGATGAATAAAAAATTGCAGTTTAAAACAAGCAAGTGAGTAACAAGAACACCCTTAAAATAGACAAATTAAGTAATAAATTTTTATAAACTAGTAGTAGCTAATTATTTTCCCAATCATGCACCAACCACTTTCTTGCAAGTCTTTAAAAGTGGGCAATTTTTCTTTCTAGCTTTTTGGGAGTTAAAAGGGTGAAAAAAAAAGGATTAAGGTTCATTTTAGTCCCCGATGTATCCAGAAAGTTTCATTTGAGTCCTCAAACTACAAAACGCATACTACCAGTCCAAAGGTCAGGCGAGTGGTTGG
>JAYMTH010002595.1:0-12306 GCA_036897465.1 Pelargonium australe
TTTTTATTGCTACAATATCTAACATGAGGTACACTTAAAAGTTAAAACAACACTTTTGAATTCTGTAAGTATAAGTTAAATTAAAATGCACTTTTAAAGTAACTTTTGTTGTTTCTGACAGTATTTATAGGTAAAATTTATTGTTTAGAGTGGCTGCGTAGCCTAGCTCACACAAGTAATTGTTGACAGCAGACCTACATTTGTAGCTTACACAATTCCATGCACGCATAAAACATTAAAACAACATTTCCAACTATTCATTTCATTAACTTATTTTCTACTATTATTATGTTAATCTCCACAGTTAATTAAACTACTTTAAAATAATAATATAAAGATAATTAAAAAGTTACTAACTACGAAATGGTTAATAGATACTAGAAAGCAGATTGTGGCATGTGTTGTTAATACATGTAGAATGCATATTTCTAGTCCTTGAATAATTGGGGTTCAGATGCAACAAGACCAAATTATATCATTTAAAATTGTGTTGTCTCATCACTCATGATTTTGTTGCAACTTTTTTCTTTTTATCTAAAAAATAATTTTACTAATTTTTTAATAGCTCCAACTACAACCACACATCCACAAATCTACCCCCCATACTTGTATACCAAGTATCTATGCTTCTTTTTTTGAAGCAACTAAAAAATAATTTTGTTGTTTTGTTTTTAATCAGCAATTGAGACCTCGAGAGAACAAGTGAAATCATCGCTAATGTGACAATTTGTTTTGTTTCCTCTGAGTTGTACAACACCACTCCATTACACAACAGAAAGACTTGTAAATTAAAATGAAAGAGTTACTTTACAATGGCTTATGGTTATGGCCTAGCTAGCTGATTTGGATTTCCTCTCATAACATTAGACATTACTATTAGTAGTAGACTCAACAACACTACAGAGCCCCAGAAAGGAAGGGAGGGCCAAGGGGTGTGTGGTTTCTCATCATAACCCCCTAAAGGATCACAGGAAAATAAAACTAAATCTATAATCACTGATCTAATTATAACTTCTAAGTTAACCCTTACATCAACCCCCATCATACACATACATTATACACATTCGGAGAGTTTACGGACTTTAACAGTAAAACATTACCCTTTTCACATTCTCTTTCAAAGCCGGCAACGGCCTGACACCAGTTTCTCCAGCTGCTCGTGTACTCTTGGACGTATGCCCCCCTCCATTTGACCCGTTCTCCTGCAGCTCTGGCTCCAAGTAGAATCTTGCTCGAAAGGCTGCTAAATGTGCATAATATGCTGGAGGAACTGCAAAGGAATCACACAATTAGCTTCTTCACATAATTTATGGTGAACATGTGGAGAAACTATGTAATGACTGATATAGTGATATTTCTTACCAACAGAGACCGAACGCGTGCATCTCGCGTATGTGTAACAAAGATTGTTTGTCAATGATTGGATTCCATCTGCTGTGAAATTGTTTTCATCCCATAGAACATGGTAGTGTGCTGGCCGACTTGTTCCCTGTAACATTCGTGAAGATAAAAGTTAATCACTCCAGAGCACATCTAGAGAAACTATTCAAGAATAGCATTCCTCTTTGACATAAGTAGTTAATACAGTATCTTGACTCCTTTTCAAAAAAAAAATGTAGTTAATACAGTAATATGAATATCAATTACTCAACTATCAACCCATTAGCACAACTTTTATGAATTGAAGTACTAATCTGTATGGAGGATGCTCCAGGCTCCGAATCAGAAAATTAACAAACTCACTCTCCAAAACTTGATGGCTATATACAGAGGAAGGATGTGATCAGATAATGTGGCCCCATTCACTATGACAGAGCACTAGATTCCATCACTTCACAGTTCACTCACCCGCATGTGAACACTACAGTTATCTTTTTTTTAGGGGTCTGTCATGTGTGAAAATGGAAACATAACAGCTCAACGTTTTTTTTCATTTAAGTAGCCAACTGCAAATGTAGTTGCGTATAATTGAGCACCCAATAACATGATCTTCATGGCTCCTAAGTCTAGGCTAAAATAGTAAATAAGTAATATAGAGTAGCATAATGACATCCCAAAGCAATAGGTGACCCATAAATTAGCTCTAGTCAGAGTCCAATGTGTTGGCAGAGGGAAAAAAAAAAAACTTAGCATACCTGAATTCCAGCATGACTGCAGAGATAAAAATCAAATTCGGTCGGATGACATATCTTAGAATCAACCACAGTGCCTGGAAAAACAAATACACAATTATTTCTAAGACATAAGATCAAAACATTTGGAGTCCTAGTTTGACAAAGAGAAATCAAAACTTCCAAGAGATTGACGCTTTACCAGGCAAGATGTTGCCACTCTTGTCCATGCTGCTCCTGTCCCTGTGGTTGTTAGCAAATAACCGAGTGTGATGTCGTTTTTGTACCACAATGAATGTAACTGGCGGCTGATAGTTTGGTTCTAGTGATGCACAAGCCTGTAAGAGATTCATAGATTAGAGCCACCTAAGTTTCTTTTTATTTGCCTCCTCCCCAAAAAAAACAGCCAATACGAAACAAAATATATCAGTTATCACCTTCCGTATTGCGTCTAACTCATAGAGTAAAACTTGATAAAATTGTCCTTCACTCACACCATCCCTGCTCCAATTATTTAGTCATAAAAACAAAACAATGAAAACCTCCAATAAATGCACGTCATTTAATTTAAGAGAGCTTTTTCACTCTGGACTAAGCATGTCTAGTCATTCTCATTATTAAAAAGGAAACGCAAATAGTCATTCTGCGTGTGTGTGAGTATTTATTCTAATTATACAACAAATCAGATCTAATGGTCTTACCCAGTGTGCATTCAACACCATCTAGACTCCCTGTGGTTCAAAATTATAATTTAAAAGAGATGTTCCTAATCAAGTTAAACATGCACCAGCTCGATGCAGTCAGGGTTCAGACGAGTCAAATCGTCTTTCATTGAGTGCTATAAGAAAGAACAACTAAGGATCATGAAAGTCAATGTTCACTGTAGTATTTTAACATGAGTGATGGCTGTGGCCAGTGGTAATTAAGTTCAGCTGAGTTCTGGGATTGACCTTCAACAAGGCCACTAATAGGCCTGATGTTTCCTATCTTTTCGTTGGGTTTTACAATAATTTCATAACTACAAAATGTGCCTAGGTCAATCAAATCCTTAAACTATCCGTGTGAGATAACTGCAATTCACATACAAATCAATTGCATTGGCATGCAGAATTAGTTCAGCAAGTAAATAAATTGACCTGTAAAATATAATAGTTGGTATGTCACTAGTGAGGTACACCCAAGAAATAACATCATAGAAAACAGTCCAGCAAGTAAATAAATTGACCTGTAAAATATAATCCTTAGTGGCTTCTGCCCTGTTGCCTTCCTAAAGGACACCATAAGATCCCTGCACAAAATGTCAGACATTTAGTTAATAACACCTTGAGAGAGAGAGAGAGAGACGAAACTAGCACTCATACGGTTATACCTGATCATGCCACCAGTAACAGTGCCACGAACAGGATCCTGCCATGTTTTGTACAAATCTTGTATGAGTTCCTGTCTATGAGCTTGAGCACAGACTAATCCAGCGTATTTGGTCACCTCAGGCCAGTCTTGAGAAGCCACCACCTGCAGTTGGCCACAAACCACAATCGGTAAATTTAGTCTGATTAATCATTGCAGGAACAAATCAGGTTTTAGAAAAGCATAAATTAGTTGAGAATCTGTACAGCAGCTATCGAGGGGCTGGAGTCTTCTCCATTCTCTGGGTGGGTCACATCCGCTCCAAATATAATAGTTGGTATGTCACTAACTAAAGGTATTCTGCAGCTAATAGCATCCAGGAGAACAGTGTTCCTGCCGCCCATCTGTTCCAATGATAGGGAAAAAATGAATTCAATAATCATATGGTGCTATTAAAGATATCCATGATAGAAAAATATCAGATAGATAAGCAAGTGTATTAGTTTGAGGAACAATGAGGAAACAACTATGATATGCAATTGTGAAGACTTTTAATGGTAATGACTTCATGCAACTCTGCCATGATGACGAACATGAATGATTCTGAGGGATAATCAAACCTTAACATTGATCTTCAAAGATACATTAGCCAAATACTGCTTGCTGATCTTGAAGACATGCTTTGTGAGACAGCATTGTGATATTAGACCAAGATCAGTTTCGCAGATTCGTTTGAGATCACCTATAACAAAAGGGAACACATATAATTAGAATAGAAAAACTGTTGGATCATTCAATTTCTGTAAATATAGCCTAATTTTAGGTATCACAACACAGCCAAGTATCATACCATATAGGGAACCATTGTTGTCAGGTAAAATAGCTAATAGAAGTTCTAGTTCTTTCCCTTTAGTTTTGTTCATAGATGCATGATATACATGCTTCAACGCTTTTTCCACTTGCTCAGGCCTGGCATTGTAGATCGGAATGACAGGATCTGGATTAAATTCCTATGACACAGCAAATAAAGAAAAACTCGATGTAAGAGAATAACCAACACAAAATGTGTATGAAGACAAGAGAAATGATACAGATACAAAAAAAAAACTACCATGCCAGATACTTGACACATTTGAGCAAGTTCATTACAAAACCCACGAGCAACGTTCTCTTGTACACTTCGTGAGAAGTTAATACAGGCCCAACGGCTTACAGTCATCCCATTTATCATTTTCTGCATAGCACAATAACCGGATTTAAGTACTGGATCAAAGTAGTCATGAGATTAAATATCAGAACACCAAAAATCAATAGTAAGAAAGCACAAACATATGACCAGGTTATTTATGATGATGATAAATAAATAAATAAAAGAAGGAAAACACAGTTTTGGCCCCTTCTAACTATCATAGGCAATGATATTGACATGATAACCTCACACAAATAGAAAGTGTTAGATAGGAATCCATGTAACTAGATGAAAAGGATAAATAGTCCTTAAAAAGATAGCAATGGACAACTACCTTGTTCATCATGTTCCACTGACCAACTTGAGGCAAACAATCCTTTTCTTTTCCAGTATCATGATACTTCAGCTGCAAGGGAGTGGGATGAGGTTTTGAACGATCAATATAACAGCTGAAATCAGTTTTGAACAACGAGCTGTCTTACCCAAGGCGCAGGAAGAATACGAGCCTCAACAGAAGCAAGCTTTTCACTGATTTTAATCCCAAACTCTTTTGCATACGGGTCTTGATCATATGCATTATGTTGAACTGTCTGCACATATTTGCAAGGAGCATAAGTTAATCTGATTAGCTAAATTGAGCTCAAATGAAGCACACAGCTCCTATGTAACCGTAACGGTCAAGATTAAAATGGTGCATAACCAAAGCTTACCTGCAAGATGTCATTCTCCCGATCTCTCGGCCTTTGGCATGTAACTCTTAAGAGAGCTGTAATCTGCCTTTCATTTAACCTCTTAGTATATCTTTGCCCCCCTACAATTTTGCATGCCTAAAAAACCAATCAGATTCGAAGTAAGACATATCGGAAATGTACTAAATCAAATTAGTTACGAGGAGGGGAAAATTTTCAAATGGCAATCCTTACTTCCATAGGTAAATAATTTGCCTTTTTCTGGTTCCCAACTTGAAGACAAGGAAGATGTGTATGCTGTATGGTGAAGCCATACATCTCTTGGAAGTATTCGACAACTGATTTCATAGTTGAGTTGTCGTCAACAGGAAACCTGAAAAAATAAAATACCACTAACAATTAGTACAGTTTTATGCTAAATTAAAGACCCTTCAAGAAATAAAAGAGAGGTTAATCCAAGCAAGAGAGGGGGAAAAAGCATACACTAGTTCCCTTGTAGGCTGAGATGTCAATCCTGAAACACGATACTTTCTTCGTACATTTCCTCTGTGTGTTACTTCAACTTTCACTCCCCTAAGGGCCTTTTTAATCTGTTACATCAAGAGAGCACACTACAATAAGTACCAAGGGGATGAAACAAGCCCACACTTCAAGTATAAATAGAGGTACCTTTACACGGTCAGAATCAGATAGTGGTCGTGATAAGACATCTTTGCCTAGAAGCTGAGCAACAAACTCTATTACAGGGAGAGCTTCAATAAACGCAGCAGAAGCCATATCTAGAAAATTGAAAAAAAGAGATAGTAAAAAGGAAATATCATAATAGAAGAGCGTAAAACATCACAATACGATAATGGGTGAGTTAATTACCGATATTTAGAGACAGGCCCATTTGTGTAGGCCTTATACTTTGGTAAAATCCACACCATGACTCCAAGCCATCTCCAAGTCGTTGTGGTCTTCTGATATCAGGTGAAAAGAAAGACCTCCCAATGGGGCAGTACCTTCATGAAAAACAGGCCTTGTCAGATAAATGACAAACTCAATTAAGGCTGTGCTTCATAATTTATCCAAGCATGTTCAAATAAGCAGCATCCTTATGAGGAATATACCTTTTTGTCGAGAGCTCTCTTAACACTATATCAAGAATTTGAAGAGCTTCCTGTGGAGCATCAGCTCGCCTACCAGCAAGAAACTGGCTCAAATGGTGCATGTTAGCCCGGGCAACAAACTTAATGACCACTTTGTACTCCCTCACTCTTCTGAAAATTACACAAGTAACATTACCATAGTTGTGAATGCAAATACTCAGCTGAAAACCAACTAAACCCCATCACTATCCAAAATCAGACAAAAAGAAGGTAAATTTTAATTGTTCTTGGCAGTATATATCCATTCTAACCAGTCCCATCATTTTCATACATCCTTAGACTGAAAAAAAAACTTCTTCAACTAGGTTCAAGATAAGATTTTTTTAAAAGCACTAATAAGATAGAAAAAATGAACTAAATTCTAATAGGGAAAACAGAGGCATTAAATCCTTACTTGGGACCGTTGATTACGTCCTCTTCATCAACTATCTTAATGTTGAACTCCTTCCAAGCAAATGGAAGCTCACCAGCTGTGTAAAGACTTTTTCTGCCATCATAAGCAGGCAACCTCATGCCCAAGTCAGATTCTTTATACAGCCTCACAAGTTCTGCCATGATTGCTCTGTTGACAGTTCTTGATGCCACTTCTGGAATTATGGTAACCTGCATAAACCATTAAGAACACACAGGTGGTTAATAAGCAATAAGAACAAATTAGGGACCCAAAATGAAAACCCATTAATGCAATTGAGAAAGATAGCCAAAAATAGGACAAAGTGAAAGCAGAAACCTAATCAATTTCATCTGCAATGGAACAGCAAATACAAAGTAATGATACACAAAAGTAAAACACAGTTATTAATGTTTACAATAAAGAAACCAATCAAAGAAACTAAGCTTACATCATACTGGTTCAAGTCCTTGTCTGGTAACTGTGCAAAGAAATGGTTAGCCTTCACAATACACTTTGTCCCAACTTGCCCAAACCCAGGCCTTGGAGCAAAGCTCAGAGCCTTACTGGAGGTGGGAAAACCCAAACTCATCCCCATTTCACTCAAGTTGTTAACATTTTCAACAGCTCCATTTGGAGAAGCACCCACAACAGTCCTGGCCGGCTTGAGAGCCACAGTACAGTGCCGGGAACTGGGCGGCATACAGACGTCGCCTTGATCGGATTTTCTGCCTCCTCTTCCTCTCCTCCTTCCCCTGTTCTTGGTCGGAGGCGAGGTCTGGTTCTGGTGGTGGGGCTTGGCGTTCTGGTTCGGGTTCTGGGGCGGCGGTCCCTTGCCGTTTTGAGCTGTCTTGGGCTGTTTCTGAGGTGGGTTCATGGAGTTCTGCAAGTGTGTCTTGATCACAAGGTGTTGCTCTGAGCTCTCCTTCATTTGCCGTATAGGCATGGTGGTGGATGGAGATGAATCACTTGTTACTTACTATAGACAAAACCAAAAAAGAAAAAAAATGATCTTCACCCAAAAGGACACAATAGTTACTCTTCTTCTACAGTCTTTGCTCGTCTCTGCGCTGAAATTGAAGAACAGATGCAGAGAAATGCATGTCAGCAAAACGGAAAATATTGCAAAAACTGTGATTAATGATGACGATGCATTGTGATTTCATTTCATGTCCACAAGTAAAGGCAAGAGTGAAAAGGGCCAGTGTTTGTTGATAAACACAAGCATTACCATTCCTTCGCTACATCTAGAACCCAACTATTCACCTCTGTTTCAGCAAATCTATAGTAAAAACAACCAAAACCCAAATACAATATTTACCACTAGTCACACACATATATGTGTATAAATATACATACTCCAAAATCTTCCTTTGTTCGACATTTCGGAGACAAACTTGAAACACGAAACTCCAAACAATCAGCCCAAACCAAATATGCAAAGACAAAACCTACAATCACCCAAGAACCCAACCCAAGGTTTCTTCGTGAAGACATGGTTGTTCTTTGAAGAAAACGATTACATAAACAAATGGAGGAGCAAGAAATGGAAATACCCAGAAGACAAAACCATCCCCCAAACATTGTCCACCTACCAAAACTGAAAATTTTCATTGGAATAATCATTAGAGAAGATGGGTAATAGGCCCAAGCAGATGGAGAGAGAGAGAGAGAAGACATAAAAATAAATAAATTGAGGAGACAGATTTGAAACCCGTATAACTGGTAATAGTAAAGGGAATAAAAACAGGCAGAAGAAAACAAAAATGAAGAACATATTACAAAGAGAAGGAATAAACATTGAAAAGGGCAGTGAAATCACAATCCTGAAGGATACTCTGGTTTTTAATGCCATATATATCTGCAGAAAATGACCCATTTCCCAGTGCCCACCAACACACCAGAATCAATTGAAAAAACCAAACCTTTCACTCACCCCACAAGCCAAACCAATCAATCCAACCAAGCAGCAGCAGCAGAAGAAGAAGCTTGAAGTTCTTGAAGCTGAGGATATAAAACTTGATGAAAATGGAGGATTTGAAAGAGAGGGTTTATGATGATGATGAATCTTATACACGCATGCAATTTGCTTTTGGTGTTTTCTTTATCACGTGTAAAAGGCTTGTGAGGCCCTGCTCTTGCCTCCTTGCTTTAAAAAAAAATGGCACTGCTCTCTCTCCTCCGTTTTGGCTGTGGACTGATCGCGCAGCCTCGGGGACATAACATCACTATACATATAAATATAGAAAAGCAACTCAAGAAAAAAAACACAGTCCCCTTTAAAGTATATGCACACATAGAGATGGCAATGTGTGGGTGAGAATGCAAGAAGAGTCCAAAACAACTACTGAGGATTATAAAAGCAATCATACACAGAAGAAGAATAATTCGAACTTGCAGTCCTCTCTATCCTGCAGACTACTCCATATGTGCTCAGTAGTCACTGTGTTATATTGTAATGCTTTTTTTTTTAATACTATTTTCTTTTTTTCTTTTCTGGATTGTTGGTGATACATACAACGGTCAATTTTATTGGGGGTTGAGGACTGAGGGGTCCACCATTTGTAGGTTTAATGATCTGATAATCTCATTTTGCTGCATCTTAGGCCAAGGTATTAGATGGGGACCTTTGGAGAGAGCACATACACACACATTTGTCTATGCTTTTTGTAAGTGTGATTTGATGTCAATAACCAAAATTTTGTTTTCTTCTTGTGTTATGTTGCATTGTGTTGATGTTGGGTCCAACTCCAAAGGCAAAGGATCAGCAACTAGGAAGGTGACAGGACTCTACTCCATGACCATGGTGGATTAGTAAATCATGTTTTTTTCGTGTCACAAAGCATACAATAGAGAAGTTTTGGGAGATGATTGTGTATCATTATATTATGAGATCAATGAGGAAATGGGTCCCCAACCGATATATAAAAATGCATCATCACAATGAGAAATCATAGATGGGATTGATGATCATGACTCAATGTGGTTTTGGACGGTTGTGATTGGTGGGCTGCCTTCCAAATTATTACTTGTTGACTACACCAAATTCACTTTTGCACCCCATTAGGCATTATGCTCTTGGCCTGAACGAAACATCATCGTCTTATTGGCTGAGCGGTTTAAGACTCGAATTTCATACATGAGATTTCGTGTGACAAGTAGTGAAGAACGTGATTCTTTGTTAAAATGGGCACCGAATGTTTGACACGTGTGAAGCAAAAATCCAATGCATGAGCTCAAGTAGGTTAAAGAGAGGGACAGGACCACAACAATGGGGTTGGATTGTATTGACATTAAAGAGAAGCGAGAGGAGGATTATAGATCAGAATGATGAGAGTGAAGATCTTATGATGTGAGAGCAAAAGACCAAAAATGGGTCCATGCCCTTGGTTTTAAAACCAGCGTAGGGGCATGCAAGCTGCAATCTATGGCACCATAAATGCACCAAATCATTACTCCCACAAAGACAAGAGAAGGGTTTTGAGTGGCTTTTGTGTGTTGGGGGCATGGGCTGGTTTTGTTTTGGCATTGGCCTAGCTAGAGACAATGACTAGTTAAATACACATAGGTGGGTTCATGGGCAGGTTTTGTTTGTTACCAAATATAATAAAAATTGAAATGCAAGCTACGTTTGTGGACAAAGGAGAAGGATGTTTTGGTTGTGGTGGTGGTGATGGTGGCTATGGTGGTGGTGGTGGAGGAGGAGGAGGAGTTTCCCAAGTAAGTGGAGGAGTATAGTGCGTGTGGTGGGGCCCATCTTGAACATGTATGTATAGTATATAGTATTGATACTATGATTCAACCCATGAATCTCAAAAATGGATTCTTGGTTGGAGACATTATGTTTCTTAGAAAACCTAAAAGAACAAATAATATATGGGGTTTGATGCATGTTTCAAGTATAGCTCTCGTTTTGAGTGCATGTGGTGATGTGCTTCAAAACACAACCAATTATGGGAGAAGTTGTTTCTTATCATCATGCCATGTGACCTCAATCATCCTTTCCTTTTTTCTCTTTCCATCAACTAACAAATTATTAAGGGACGAGCGTGAGTTTAGAAATATCGTTAGGTTTGGAGTCATTTCACTATTTTTTTCATGCGCAAAATGATTTTTCTAAAACTATTTAGTTACGAATTATTTAGGTTTGTCTTCACAAAACTAGCAAAAATTTTGGATTTACCTCATGAACTCGAAAGCATATGATTTAAGCCATTAAAGTTTCACGTTTTTTTTTTAATCTGTCATTCGCAATTGGTTGTAGCAAGTTGAGAGTTGTCACGTCACTCGATCCCTCCACGTCAGATGCCACATCGTTGGAAGGCATCCAAGTCACCCATCACAACACCACTCACTGAAACGATGAGTTTCGTACGTCTTCTCAATTTCATACATATTTATTCACTTAATCGGTTTTGCAATTGCAAAAAAATGGAAAATTTGGAAGGGAGACGAAACCGTACATTGAATAGGCCACGAATTTGCATATTGGGTTTGAGGAGCAACGCCTGAAATCGTTGGCGTCGGCGTCTCGATACCGTGAGGAGCAACCTTTATTGGCTTCAGCCCACTCTACTTCAATGTCTTGGGAGAACTCACCATTTTCAGTGACGATCCACTGGACGAGGAATCTGAATAGCACGAACTATCCACCGACCCATTGCTTCAAAGAATTGACGTCGGAACCACCAGAACCGGCTTCTATGGCCGATGCGGCTCCTTGAAGCCCTCGATCTTTCGTTTTACTTCCTCTGAAACCCTAACTTTGTTCCTGCTAGGACCCAATATCGCTCGGGGCTCCAACACATGTTTCGCGTAAGATTGGTGCTTCACAGAAGCATACATTTTTTCGAAAACTTTTGATTCCTTCAATATATGCTAAGCATGTTTGGATTTGGGCTTCGAAACGCGAGAACATGGTGCAAAGATGGATGAGGAGCTATGATTATGACAAGGCGAGGAATGGTTGGTCTGCGGTGGATCTAGTGAAAACCTCTAGTGACCGCTAAGTTTGAGAAAGACTAGAAGGGGTCGGTTTTGGTTCTCATCACCAACAATAGCCAACACCATTTGGGTGAATGGCGTTGTGGTAGGTATGAAGGCCTTCCTACAATGTGGCAGCGGACTTGGAGGGATTGAGTGGCGTGGCAATTGGTGTGGCGTTAACTGGTGACGTGGCAGTCTTGAACTTGTAGTAGCTGGTTGCGATTGCCAAATTCAAAAAACGTGAAACTTCAATGGCCTAAACCACATGTTTTTTTAGTTTAGGGGGTAAATCCAAAATTTTCGTCAGTCCAGGAGAGACAAAACTAAATAACCTTTTAGTTATTAACTTTGAGAGCAAGGAGCCTAAGTGCTTGTTTGGGAACTCATGTTTCCAAAAGAAGATGGAGTTGAAGAAGGTAAAATGAGGTTAAAGGAGCTTCTG
>JAYMTH010002596.1:0-12306 GCA_036897465.1 Pelargonium australe
CTAGGAAGAGCACAAATCGACGACTGCGCTGGGTTGAAGGCACTGTGGTTGAAGACTGAACGTCAGCGTCGATTCCGTCGAATAGGATCGATTAGGTCTTCAACGATTTCGTCGAATATTAAGCCCTAAACTTTAGGCTGATTTTTTTATTCTATTTTGAAATTAAATAACCTTTCCATAAATATATATATGGATACAGAGTCTCAGATTTTTTTTTTGGAAGTATTACAAAGTTTCCTAATGACTTATGGTTTTGATTTTGTTTATGTAATGTTGTTTAATTTAATTTTTGAACTTTAATATAGGTAATTATTAGATATAAAATTATATTTTTTTATAAAAAAAATTACGTGTCCTAGCGAATCGTATCCTATACTTTTTCAAAATTGCGAATCACGTGTCCGAATCGTATCACGTGTCCGAATCCGTGCTTTATAGGCTTTGATAATAAGTTATTTAATTTTGCAAAAATGTACACTGATATACAATGATCAGTTTAAAGGTTATCTTCTGAAATTTGATTTGAGCAAAACAAGAATGAGAAGATACTCTTACTACACTTTCTCTACCCTTAAGCTCTATGACAAACTACTAAATAAAACCATCTATCTCACCAGTCATCTTCCCATCCCCAATTTCCTTTGTGCATTTCCTCCGTTAGACCTTTACAAATTAGTGGCTACACAACTATATTGAAGACTATTATGACCAAGGGCGTTGGGAAAATGACTGAGGCTATGTAGCATATTATATGGTTGCTGGTTCCAATCCCTATATATATACACACACGTGCAATACTTCTTATTTACCTTTTAGTTATTGATGATAGGCACCAGGCTAAAGGTGGGGTGAATACAGCATATAATGACGAAGTTAAGTAATGTTAATGGGCTCAATGCGAATTCCTTGGTATTTAATTTACTCTATTTTTTTGAGGGAGTACTGGGTGCATATATGAAACTCTATTTTCTGTTCTCCCTTGAGCGAAAAAGTCAGATGCTCTGACATGGACTTGTGCATGGAGAGAGTTGTCAGTAATTTGTGCATGTGCTAGTGTACCGCTGTGTGAGTTAATCCAGTAAATAACTATTCAGATTCAGCGATCCATTAATGTTAGAGAGCGATGACATGATAACTGAGATAAGTGTTATCTTTATTGTTAATTGCGCAACATACAACTGTGCTGCACATACTCTGTCTCAAGTCAATATGTATGCTCAATTTTTTATAAGAACAATTGATTTCGAAAAAATAACACTTAAAGCTTACTATATAAAGTCACATGTGCATATCTTCTGTCCCATACCTTTTCTTTTGTTGATGAAATTGAGGAAAATAAATAATAAATTGCAGGTTGTGAGACTGATCTACACAAACTCTGGCCTAGCATTGTTGGCGCTTGCGTCCAATGCTGTTCACAAACTTTGGAAATGGCAGCGTAGTGAAAGAAATCCTACTGGGAAGGTTTGTTTTGCATCTTTTCATTTTAGTTCTCTTCCTTTCACTCGTTTTTAGTGTTATTAGTAGCTTTAGTTGTTGAATTTTGCAGGCCACTGCATATGTAGCGCCCCACTTGTGGCAACCACCGAGTGGAACTCTCATGACTAATGACATAAGTGACACAAAACCAGCAGAAGAATCTGCTGCATGCATTGCATTATCCAAAAATGATTCATATGTTATGTCTGCATCTGGTGGGAAGATCTCTTTGTTCAACATGATGACATTTAAGGTTTGTTAATAGTTTGTTGCTTATGATTGTACTAGATAAGTATAGTTTTTTTTTTTTTTTCCTTGATTTTTCCCCATGATAACTGTTCTGTTACGAAATAATGTTTGCCGTTGAGGGATTCAACTGAGTAACTGCTGGCTGCTGCTCAGGTTATGACTACATTTATGTCCCCACCTCCGGCAGCCACCTTCTTGGCATTCCATCCACAAGATAATAATATTATTGCAATAGGCATGGAGGATTCTACTATTCAAATATACAATGTCAGAGTTGATGAGGTGAGGGAACTCTTTTGACTACAGTCTTTTTATTCAAGGTCTCTTTGTTCCTTTGCAGCTGTCTATATTTGTATTGATATGTGCAGAGAAGAATGACATCCTGCATTTTCTGATAACTGTTGATCACTTTATCCATGTTCATCCTTTCAAAGTTTGTTTCTTCTGAAGTTTAGCTGTTGTGTGACAAACAGTATGGGTGTCAACGGATCTGTGTGTTGATGTATTACAGTCACAAATTAGGATTAATTTGCGTAAAGTATTTTTATAATGTATAAACTATTATTCTATGTGAAATCCTGGGCTGTCAAGATAATTTTTTGACAGAGTTGTAAAGAATTGTTACTTGTTTGTTGCTTTGATTTTTACCGTAACATTATAGAAGTCTTCTTGATATAGGTTCTGGTTCGAGTAAGGGAAACGTCCTTTCTGCAAAAGTAGGGAAAGGCTGCATGCATTAATAACCCTATCCAGACTCCCCATCGGTGGAACTCAATGGGGTGCTTTTTAAAAACTTATTGAGAGGAAAAAAAAAATGAGGGGATCATGTTAGTTATTTTCTTATGTGGGAGTGTGTGTATGAGAGAACTGCTATCATCTTGGTTATCATCTCGGTTCATGTGTGTTAGAACTGTTTAAATAATTGAAGAATGCACAATTTGGTCATTTTGAGATTTTGTGTTATGCTGACGAGGAAGCATACTTTACATTCACTAATTTTGGCAGGTCAAAACCAAACTCAAGTGCCACCAAAGTCGTATTACCGGGCTTGCATTTTCCCAAACTCTGAATATGCTTGTCTCTTCAGGGGCAGACGCACAGGTTAGTGACTGATTGGACATTACAAATACTTGCGAAGATATTCTTAACTAGAATTTACTGTTGGTGAAAGATTTATATCCTGTTTGAAATATATCTGTACTATTCAAAGTTCAAATCTAGTGTAGACCTGTAGAGGTGATGGGAATTTGAAAATCTCTATGTTATAAAGGTTGCAATATGAAAGCAAAGTGTGGAGATGTGGTATTAGAACAGTTGCATATTTTAACAATTAGCTCTATGGGAGGTTATAAAGTTGAGGGATCTCGGGATTTCAAGGTGGAGCTGAAACAAGGATTTCAAATGGATCTCTTTTTGCTTGATTTAGGATTTCTTTGCTCTTTGATTCGAACCACATTCTGCCAACTCTCAGTAACATTAAAAAGAGTTTACCCGAGCTATACAGAATAAGTCATATTTTTAGAATGAGACTGAAATTTAGTTATTTCCTATTCTCTTTGAGTTGTAACTCCTTATAAGAATTAGATCTTCTCACATTTAATGGCACTGTGAGATATTTGCTGAATTCATCATTTATGCCTTAAAGAATCCATTAAATGAAGTTCATAATATAAACAATGGTTGGTTAGCCGGGATTGTTGTTGTCTTTAAGTTGCAGACACTTGTAAGATTTGGGTGAACTCTTCGCATATAAGATTGCCATAATGTGTTTGCTGTGAGACTGAATGCTCCCGAGCAAGATGAATTTTTAGCTTGAAAGTATCCATAAAAAAAGCCATATGACACTATTTATGAGGGCTGAAGCATTGTGTCAAGGCATTTAGGGAGTAGAACATTTAGTACTCTAGTTCACTCATGACTCATCAAACATAAACATGCCTTTTGGCTTTGCAACTGCTGTTGTTGGATTTGGTTATGTGTGTAAGAATTGTCTCTATTATTACTATTGTCTTGTATATTTTGGTTGGAAGTTTAATGTTCAGCATGATAGCTTAATTTGGGGTTTTTGAGTTACAGTTGTGTGTGTGGAGCATTGATGGATGGGAGAAAAGGAAAGCAAGGTTCATACAAGCACCACCTGGCCGACAATCCCCATTAGCTGGAGAAACGAGAGTACAGTTTCATAATGATCAAACACATTTGTTGGTTGTCCACGAAAGTCAAATTTCAGTATTTGACAGCAAGCTTGAATGTTTGCGCTCAGTAAGTTCTCCACTTCAGTACTTTTGTCACTATATCTCAATATATACAAGTTCAAATTTCAGAAGCCAATGGCCTGATGCTTGTGGATCATATTTTCATGGATCATGTCATCAGTAAAATATTATAAAACTGTAATAAACTTGGAAAATTACTATTTACAATGATTTTGTGAATGACATTATTATGAGTTTGGTAATAAGTGGGCATGTAGCTCATTGTTCTTCTACCAAAAGATATCTATTCATGGCATTGTGATATTTCTGTTTGATATTACTTAGTAGGTAAACTGAAATATATGCACCAGAAAAGATTGTTAGTTACACGTAATGTGTTGTAAGAGCTAGTGTCATTATAATAAATTTATAGCAATTAAGCCCATATGCTACATGCTTAATCTCTAATATACATTTTGCCATTTTGCAGTGGTCTCCAAAAGAGACGCTCACTGCTCCCATCTCAAGTGCAATCTATTCCTGTGATGGACTACTGGTTTATGCTGGTTTTTGTGATGGTGCTGTTGGAGTATTTGATGCGGATAGCCTCCGGCTAAGATGTCGGATAGCACCTTCTGCTTACATACCTTCGTTTTCCGGGGGGTAAGTAGGGAGTTTTAACATTTATTTTATTCAAATTCCAAAAGTAGTGTGGTATGCTTTGCAATCTACTTTGACGTACCACATTGACGAAAATCTTGTGTGCAGCAACGTTGTGTATCCATCGGTGATAGCAGCTCATCCGTCGGAGCCCAACCAGATAGCACTTGGCATGACTGACGGCGGAGTGCATGTAGTTGAGCCATCTGATGTGGATCTGAAGTGGGGTGGACCCCCTAACTCTCAAGATAACGGACCACTTCCTTCAAATTCATCAAACCCTTCCCTTAGCGGTCAACAATCAGAACTCCCGTCGTCTAGGTGAAGGTGATGGGGTTGCTGCATACACAGGTGTGCCAAGAGGATTTTAGGAAGATTGTGGTGCACTTTTTTTTTTCTTCTTCTAGCTACAGCCATTATACGTTCATTTTTTTTGCGCTGTCGGTAATCAATTGCTTCAAATCCTGGCTTGTTTATATTTGTTGTAAATCTCTTCTTTGGTTGTTTTGCTGTATGAGAATGCTAACCAGCAAGTATTTGAAGGATATGGTTGGTTACTTTGCTTGCCATCGGGAGGATTTTCAATTTATAGATATATTTCTTTTAAAAATGTTCCACTTGCCATGTCTATTATTCTTTCTCAATATGTGCCTCAGGAGTTGACAATAATGTTACGATACTGACAAATGACTTAGTAAAGATGAGTAAACCCACATTCTTGAATAGTGAGTTTAATTAATTAATTAATTAATTTTTTGGGGGGTTGATCACTTATCTTTTTCATCACGTTTCTCACAATAGGGAGTGTTTGTTTGGTAACCCTACTTAGAGTCGGATATGTGAGATGTCAATAACTCGGGAAAGAGGTTAAGGCTGATGATGTTCGGTAAAATGGCGAGGTGATGCTCTTTCTAGCTGGTTGTTCTTTTAGAGCTGTTGGAAGGGGGCATTTTATGCAAGATCAAATAGCTTTCTGTTATATCTCTCAAAACCATAGGGAGGTTCCCTTACGTTACCTATAGGCCTCACTATTTCAGTAATGTGTTATTTGAAATTAATTTGATGAAAATTGATTACTTTGACTTGATGAATTTTAGGTTGTGTTTGGTAGTATAGATTTGATTTGAAATTTGAAATCTCATGTTTTAAATATGTTTTGAATGCTCCTGAATTTTTCAAATCCTAATTTTTAGAGTTTTCAAACAGTTTATTTGGCTCAAATCCAACATTTCAAATCAAATATTGATTTCTAAACAAACCATTAACATAATTTAGTTTATGAATTATTTTATTGTGTTAGTGTTTGTCTGAGGTTTATAAAAAGAATTTGACGTATTAAACAATAGTAGAGAAAAATTTACATGTAGAGGTAGCAAGTTTCATTCCATATGATTTAAGAAGACTAAGGGCAAAAATGTCAGTTAAGTTATAAAGCAACAAATTATTCCCTTTTTTTTTTTTTTTTTTTTAAGCTTGAAAGATACACTTTCATTAATTTAGAGAATCAGAGAGTACAACATCCAATATATCACCTGGACAACCACTACCCTCCCAACAAGTAATCTTATTGGCGTCTGAGGAGGCTCTGACTAACATATGAGTTATCCTATTACATTTATGTGGAGTATAAACAACTAAGAGAGACATAAAACGGAAAACAACTCGACCAATATACGGTCAATCCCCCTTTGAGAGGTAAGAAGCCATATAACCCAATGGGGCACCCGAAAATCAAACCAGGGCATGAGGCAAGTCTATCTTCCCTCGGTCTGCCGAACCAATGCTGAACGCTGCCGGACTTTCCCCAAATCATATTGAATCAGACCACCTGCTACCAGTCAACCCTGAAACCTGATTCTACCCCGCGAGCCACAGTGCACACCTTCCACTACCACTGCTACTCTTTGCGAATCCGTACTAATTTCTGTCATATCCGCAATCTTCGATGATGATGTCGATACCCTACACCTTCCGCTGCCGCCTCCCTAACCACCAATTGCCGAAACCTAATCGTCACAAACGAAATCAATCACCACCTCCCTAAATATCCTGACGGTATTACTCTCATGCGAGAGATACGACCACTACGATACAAAAGTCCAACCGCCACCTAAAGAGCCACAACCGAGTTACTCCAAACTTTGAAAACTTAGGTAATTTGACATTATTTGTTTTGAGACAAAAACACGAACCTAACCACTCAGAAATTGGACAAAATAATAAATAAGAGATTTCTATATTGCAATCACAATTCATTACAGATAGAACTTTGGGCAATGAGCAGACAACAATATCTCATCAAGGTTTGAGCAAGTAAACAAACAGTAAAGTTATAAAGAAAATTATGTAAAGAGAACAAACAAGGATGGAGTCAATCCAAGGTTTTGATCCCACTGACAATCAGATTTTGCAAGCAAACGTTACTAAACCACGAAAAGTGGTTCCACACTCTACTCGATATCTTCCCACTTCAATTTTTTAAGCCCTCAGTTCTTCCCTGATTCAGCAGCCGTCATTTGATTATCCAACAAAATCTGCAAGGGAGCTCTCATCTTCCCGCCTTGCTGCGACTGATTTAACATGGAGCATTGTTAGTATAAAGCAGTTGCATTACCATCAAAGGCTTTAAAGAAAATAGGGGAAAAAGTCAAGTAACAAAGAGAAATAATATGCAGACTCACCACAGTAGTAATTTTATCTCCACCTTTTTTGTTTAATGTAAGCTCTTTCAGCATCTTTTTCAATTGCCTCATGCTCATCTTATCCGGATCATCTACAATATTAATCTCATTCTCCTTACCATCCACTTTCCTGTTGTTGCTTTCAATGTTCTCCTTGTCGTCCGAAAGCAGTGGCATCATCTTCTGAGTTGTTTCCTGTTTCTTGGATGAAGATTTTTTTGGTGTTGCTTGACTCGGACGAGGAAACTGATATGGAAGTGGGGCATCATCATCTGCCAATGGCATCTTCTCAGTTGCGCCACTGACTTGATCGCCAGATAGCTGAGCACGAAAAGGTGTTCGCTTTGTGGAATTTGGAGTCTTCACTGATGACACACCAAACTCTGCTTCCTCCATTATATAAACTTCAACTAGAGGACTTGTTTGCTTTGTTTGGTTGCATTTGGGAGCCTTCTTCTTGGCAGATATATCTGCCTCCATCACAGGGACATCAAATAATTCATCATTCCTGTTTTCAGAATCCGAAACTTCCACTTCCAAGTCAAAGTCCAAATCTGTATCATCATCATCTGGAAAAGCTGTTGCCTCATATGCTATGTCAGAAGCCTTCTCATCTGATACCTTGCTACCATTGTCCTTTTCTTCTTCATCGGTGCATTCTGATTCTGAATTTGAGTCTTTCATGTCTTCAGAAAAATCTAGAGACTGCTCAAGTTTGTCGGAAGGATTCTCATCTGCTACCTTGCTACTACAGTCAAGCTTCTCTTCTTCATTGACAGATTCTATTCCAGCATCAGGTTCACCATGCTCATCATCCTCTTCCCCCACATCAACATTAGATTCTCGGCTTACCAGGTTTTCACACGCCTTGTCAAGATATTCACCTTGATCATCGGAGGCATTTAGAGACAACTGAATGGACTCAACAGAATCTGACTTCACTAAATCCTCAGTTTCTTCAGGCAGAGAGGGTTTCACCGTGGAAACCTCATCCAAAACCTCAAGATTGTTAGCATCCAAAACCTCAAGATTGTTAGCTTCAGAAGAAACTTCAGTAACAAGAACTTCATCATCTACTGCAAGGCAAAGAACACCAAATATAGAGAAAGATTAAGTATAGAACCCCTTTAAAATAAGATTATGTAATAAAGAATACAAACCAAAATGAAGCATACCCTTTTCATTCTTCTCAGTGATATGAAGCAAACAAACGTTTGACTGATCTTGCATATTATCTTGGGTTTCATTTGTAACAGAGATATTATCCATTTCCTCCAGCGTGATCATATCAGATTCTGCAACATTTAACCACCAACATCAGAATCTATAACCTTGATTGGTGGAATGCTGAGCAAATAAACATTATTTGTTAGCAATTAATCAAACTTATATACCAATTGTGTCATCTTTCATCTCAACTTCTTGTACCACATCTGGTACCTCAGAGCTCTCTTTTGACGGCTCATCTAGATTTTCAGCTTTGGATTTTCCTTCCACATTCAAGCTCAACTCAGCCATGGTTGTCTCCAACAACTTTACCGATCGCCTTGTGCTGTATACTCGCTGCACTGATGCTGATGCAGCAGCGGGCGCTCTTCTCCGGCTGCTTGCCATTGCTGGTGTTTGAGGCAAATTGTTCTTCACTTGACCAACAATTTCCCCTTCCTTCTCACAGTCCTTCATCTGGGCATTCAAACTCGGGCAAGCTGAAGCTGTGAATTCCCTCCTTCCAGTACTGGGCATTGCTGGAGTTTTGAGAACATTAGCATCTTTGTTCTCCTCGTCATCTTTTCCAACAGTTCTTCTAGTTCGACGGGACTGGGTTAAGGGTTGTGACACTTTAACCTCTCTGATGGTTTTTCTTACGGCTGAGGTCCTGCTTTCAGTGACCCTGGCTGGAGATTGTGGGGCATCAGAATTCGAAGGATTCATCAATTCTTCCAGTCCTTCCACCTAATATACAATGGTTGTCAAGAGCATTAAATCAATAGTGTAAGCTCATTCAAATCCTTAACAATCGAACACAATGTATAATTATCATTAATTTCTCAACAGACGAACTCAGATGCCAATATAAAAATTGTACAAGATACAAAATCACCCAATATGATTGGTAAAAATGAACAACTCAAATGCTCCTAATTCTCTCATCTTCTTCTGATTTCTAAGCAGCAAAACACAGTACGAATCAAACGCATTCAAAATCTGAATATAAACCCTCCAAACACCTACCCAATTAAGCACTACACACTATTAATCCATGGAAATATGCGCAAATATGCACAATTCAGTGAAATATATCCACTCATATACCAGAATATCATCAGTACGATTTAAACCCTCGATTCATTCAAAAAGGCAACCATAAATTCATCCAGATCTGGATTTAAACCCTCAATTCGATTCAATAAAAAACTGTAGAAATGAAACAAATTTGAGCTCGATTCTCCAATAAACTACGCTGAATTGAACAAACAAAAAAATATTGAAGAGAAAAGAAGGGGAAATACATGTTGAAGAGCAGAGAGGGCATCGGCCATGGCGAGATTGGTGATGTTGGCTGGGATCTTGTTCTTCTTGCACAGACATTGGAGCTGTCTCCTAGTGAGGCTGTGGAAATCCATCTCTCACCGCGAAAAATGCTGTTACCGCCGGGTACTGATCAAGGCTCTGACTTGAACTGCGTAGCTGCTGCTGCTGCTTTCTGGACAGGACGGGACAGAATAGAACAGGAAGGAGGATTTGAAGTAGGGGCGATCTAACGGTAATTAATGTGAGCCCTAGATTATTTGACCGTTGGACGCTGAATTTTGAATTTTTGTATATACTAAATATTGCAAATCCAACGTTCCATTTCCGCAGACTTTGGAGTTTAGTTCCTTTTTACTATGGGAGAAGAACAAGCATGATTCTGACACGTGTCCTTCCATTTGTGTTGGTTAATGATGCTGACGGATATGATAGACGCGAGTTTTTTTTTTTTTTTTTTTACTTCGAAGAGTCATTTAAATGGTCTACTCATCTATGTCTGGTCCTTTTGGAATTTGCATGTTGCTGATTTATTATTAATAAAGTTTTCCCTATTTCAAAAATGTAAGGGTGGCAAATAGTAGTGTGGGGTGGGTCGGGTTCCGTGGTCGAACTCAAATCCTAATTTGACCCAAAATTTTACATGTTGAAACCGATCTGATCGTCTTTGGGTTGAATTGAGGTAGGATAAAAGTAGAGTCGATGTTGAATATTCGTAGAGCTACAATAATTTATAATTTCATTTTCAAGTTTGAATGATTCATTTTGTATTGATTTTCCTTTTTCAAGTTGGCTCGTCGACCCTATCCCATGCTTGAGTATGGAGTGAGTTTTTGTTTGTACTTTTATTTGACTTTTGGGTCATTTAAATATACAATATCGCTTGCTTATAAAAAAGTTGTAATTTCACATGGGGCAAAATGCAAATAAATTTAGGGAGAGAAAATGTCAATTTGGTCGTGACAGGTTTATAAAATAGTGCTCAAGTTCTATACTTCTATATGTTACTAATTTAGTCTTGGATCAACTACTTTGTAGGTTATTGAATTATTAAAAATCGACCAGTTTGAGATCCAAATTTCACAAACTCATAAGTGAGTCCCTCAATTAAAATAAATGCTACCTAAATGGGTCATGCCGTTAACATCAATTAAGTTTTCCGTTAAGTGTGTTTAGGTGAAAATTAGATTTTTTTTATACTTAAATTTTTTGGTTTTTTAGCCCCAACATCCCTAGAAGATTCTAAAAAATCTTTAGAGGCATCCTTCTGATGCCCCAGGTTGCTAGACCAGGGAAATATCTGGGCATCCCTTTTCTTGGATCTGTAACAAGGAGGGAAATGTTTTCTTACCTCAAGGAGAAGATTGAAAAAAGTGCTAGCTTCATGGAAGATAAACCTCCTCAACCAAGCTGGTAGACTGGTCCTTATCAAATCTACCTTGGCTGCACTTCCCTTATATATCATGAATCTTTACAAGCTCCCTAAGTACCTCACAGATTGGTGGACAAGATCTATGACCAAATTCTGGTGGGGTAGCACAGATCTGAAGAAAGGCATCAACTGGATTTCAAGAAAGATCCTCAGTTTGCCCAAAGGGATGGGAGGAGTGGGACTCAGGGACATGGGGACCTTTAATATCAACATGTTGGCCAGCCAATTATGGAGAATTTCAAAAAATTCCCAAAGTCTAGTCTACAAAACTCTGGTCTCTAAATATTGTAAAGATGGAAACTTATGGAAAAGTAAAAGAGTCTCCAATATCTCCTGGATTTGGAGAAGCCTGATGCTAGGCAAGAACCTGCTCTTAAGCAAGGGTCTCTGGAAGGTGGGCAATGGAGAGAATATTCAGATCTTCAAGGACAAATGGGTTGGAAGGGAAGTTTTGACAAGGGATACAAATTGCCTTATTGGTAGTGAGGCAAAAATTAAAGAGCTTTTCAAACCTCAACAAAAAGCCTAGGATGAAGACAAAGTTAGAGCTTCATTTTCCCCTGATGTGGCAGAGAATATCTGCAGCATTAAGCTTCCTCAATGGGGGGAAAGTAAAGACTCGATCATATGGCAGGAAGCTGCTAATGGAGAATATACTGTCAAGAGAGGGTATGCCTCTCTGTCATATTCCTCTCAAGAAGCTAATTTGCCCAGCCATAATATCTCATGGAAGACCTTCTGGAGCAGTCTCATTCCTGAGAAACTCAAGATATTTGCATGGAAATGTGTTTGGAATGCTCTCCCTACCTTGGCTAACCTTCAAAGAAGGGGTCTCTCAGAATCAGGTTTATGTGTCATATGTAACCAAGAAGAAGAATCAGTGAATCATATCCTTTTCAGATGTTCAGACAGGAATCGACTATGGTTTGCCTCACAATTTTCTCTCAGGGAAACTCAGTCCTGGACATTGGAAAACCTGATTTAGGAGCTGCTCCCCAATAAGTCTCCTCCATCCCCATAACCTTGGCTCCATCTCGCCAAAGGGATTAATCTAGCCTTCGAGTGACGGCAGAGCAGCAAA
>JAYMTH010002597.1:0-12301 GCA_036897465.1 Pelargonium australe
TCAATAATCAATTGACAAATGACGCTATTTTTTATTATTTTGTTTTCAAAAATGACATGTTATCGCAAGTACACACGTCTTATTTCACGTGATAAAAAAGTCACAACATTTAACAAAAAAAGTTAACACCGTTAGTGAATTTGACTTTATTGTTCAAAATTAAAAATTCATGCACCTATTTGTACAAAGTTTGTCAACAGTGATTTGTACAAAATGACATATAAGCATTGACTATACAAACAAAAAAAAATGCCTACAAACAGACAAAGTAAATAATAATGATAATAATTTTTTTATTAAATTATATTATACAAGCCCTATTCTTTTTTAACTGATTTAATTTAAAAATTATAAATGTATAAATTTGCATTAAATTAAAGTTTACAAACTAAAAGTTTATGGCATTACGACCCTCTGATATTTAAAGAAGGATGGGTGATCAGTATGCGTGATTCAGAGGCATTTTTTATTCTCAAAAACCTTTATAAAAGGAGGTAGCATTTAAGTTTGAGGCAACATCGATTTCTCGGATCACCTTTCAATATGAAAAACTTTCGACTTTTTGTTTCTATTATGGAGTGATAGGTCATATAGAGGTTAACTGTGCTAGGTTTAAAGTCGTGGAGAACCCCGGCGCGGAAAGAGCTTATAGTAGCGATTTGAAAGCAATGGGTGGTCGCAACACGAGACTTGGTGCCCAATGTTTTGGCTTTGGTAAAGACAAGCTTCGAACTTCTGAATTACAGGTGTCAGTCGGTCCTATAACGCCGGAATCTATGGATAAAGAGGAGTTGGAAAATGAAATTAATGTTGCAAAGAAGTGCAAGAAGGGAGATGGGGCTCATATTTCAAGTGATTAAGTGTCAAAAAACGTGCATTCGGCATGCCTGACAAATCAGGTCTGCCTAGACAAATGAGTACCTTAGTGTAGAACTGTCATGGGCTTGGGAAATCCACGGACAATTCATGTGTTGCGCACTCTAGTGCGCGAGAAGAAGTCTGATCTGGTCTTTTTAATTGAAACGAAGCGATCTCGGGAAGAGTTGGAAGTAGTTCGTAAGAAATTGAACATGTTTAACTGTTTTGCGGTAAACAGCGTAGGGTGAAGCGGCGACTTGGCTATTTTTTGGGTTGATCGATTCGAAGTATCTCTATTGGGCTATTTATCACATTTTATTGATGTCTCTATGGCGTCTCGAGTATGGGGAGCATGGCAGTTTACGGAATTTTATGGAGAGCCGGATCGGGCTCGTGGAAAACACTTATGGGAGAGGCTGAGCTCTCTTACCGAGGCTAATTCGGGTCCTTAGATATGTGTAGGGTACTTTAACGACATCCTTGCTAGTTCTCAAAAGCAGGGAGGCGATGCTCATTCGCAGACTTTAATTGAAGGCTTTTCGCGTGTTGTGACAGATGCAGGCCTAGTTGATATTGGTTTTATTGGTTATGAGTTTACCTGGAGGTGTGGGTCGGGTAATAATGTACAAATTGAGGAACGTCGGGATTGCGCGTTTGGGTCGTATGAGTGGTTGTCAGGGTTCGCAGCATTGCGGGTAACATATTTACCATTTTTAACTTCTAACCATTGTCCTCTTTTGATAGGTCTAGTTTAAAGCAGTTTAGCGGGGTAGAAAAAATGATTTAAATGTCCCATAGGGGATGACACAATGGTCAAGAATACACATCTCCATGTGGGAGGTCATGGGTTCAAATCCCATTGCGTCGGGTGGGGTGGGGTGGGGTTTAAGGGGGAGAGCTACCCCTTATTGTGTAGCTCAACTAGTTAGTTTAAAAAAAATTAAAAAGAAAAAAGAAGAAGAGAGATTTAAATTTGAGAATTTCTGGGCTGAAGAACCGGGTTGTGAGAATATGGTAAAAGAAGGTTTGTGGGGCTTGTATGTTATGGAAAAATTGAAAATTGTGTAGCCACTTTAGCTAATTGGGAGCGTGAATCATCAAAGGCCCTATTCAAGATGGTCCGCCAAAAATGTAAATTGCTCGAGTAGACAACCAACAATTAGATGCGGCGAGCTGAAGTCGGGCCGAAGCAGCTCCTTTTTGATATCTACATATCTTCTTCATAAACAATATATTTATTGGCAACAACGAGCAAAAGCCATATGGCTTCGAAAAGGTGATTCTAATACCAAGTTCTTTCATAGGAGTAAATCCACATGACGTAAAGTTAATGTGATTGAGAAACTCTGGGACAGTTCCGAAAATTGGTCGAGGGAAGCTCCGAAATCAGAGGCATGATGACTGGGTTTTTTAGCGTCAATTTCAAACTCGTGGCAAGGTGGGAGCTCAAACTATTTTTGACCTTGTTGATGTTTGGGTCATGGAGGAGCAGAATGCGAGACTTGTGGCCGATTTTAGAGCTGAGGAAATTAAAGCCGCAATAGATTTTGTGCATCTTGATAAAGCTCCGGGACCGGACGGGTTCAACCCAAATTGGAGATGAGGAAATTAAAGCCACAATAGATTCTATGCATCCCGATAAACCTCCATAACCGGACGGGTTCAACCAAACTTTTTTTTCAAAAATTCTGGCATATCATCGACATTGATGTATCGAGGGCTTATATCTCTATTTTGCAGGGTGACAGCATCCCGAAAGAGTTGAATGAAATGACTCTGGTTTTGATTCCGAAGAAGAGTATTCTCGTATCAGTGTCTGATCTTAGGCCAATCGCGCTATGCAATGTGATTTATAAGATCATGTCCAAAGTGCTTGCAAATCACCTCAAACCTATACTAGAAGGTATTATTTTGGAGGCGCAAAGTGCTTTTATCCCAGGTCGACTTATCACAGATAATATTTGTATTGGAAACGAGCTTTAACATGCCATTCATAAGCGTATGTCGGGTAGCTCAGGTTGGGGCCCCTCAAACTGGACATGGCTAAGGCATACTATAGCGTCGAGTGGGATTTCTTGAAGGGCATGATGCCGACTTTGGGTTTCTGTAGTAAGTGGGCTTCCATCATTTTGAGATGTGTTTCCACTGTTAGATTTCGAGTTGAATTTGATGGAGGTCTATTGGATCCGTTTGTATCGACTCACGGAATTCGGCAAGGAGATAGGATTTTTCCGTACTGTTTTCTTATGGTCGCCAAGGGTTTATCCACACTACTCCGCAAAAGAGAGAAAACTAATCTTATTCGAGGTTACATTATTTATCGAGACGCTCCGCACATAGCCCACCTATTATTTGCTAACGATGCAATAATATTCTTCACGACCAAGCAAGAGGAAGTTGACGAGATTAGGTGCGTGCTGCAATTATACTAGTCCAGTTTCGGGCATAATGTTAATTATTCAAAGTCGGCGGTTATGTTCAGCCTGAATGTGGCCAGTGATGTCGGTCGGGCATTAACAACTCATATGGGTGTTACGGTGGTGCTGGCCTTTGATCAGTATTTAGAGGTGCCCATCTGTACTAGGGGTAGTCGGTTTCAGCTATTTAGCAAGCTGGTTGACCGAGTTCACGCCCGTGTAATTTCGTGATCGGCTCGTGAACTTTTGAAAGCCTAAAAAGAGGTGCTCATCAAAGTTGTGGCACAAGCTATTTCGACCTATTGCATGGGAGTATTACTTCTGCCCCTCACTACATGCAACCAAATTTAGTCAATAATATATTCGTATTGATGGAGTTCGGGTAAGGGCAAAGCTCGCGGGATTCATCGGAGGGCTTGGTAAACTTTATGTGAGCACAAAATCGATGAAGGCCTAGATTTTCGAGACATTCATCACTTTAATCTCGCCTTGCTGGGGAAACAATTGTGGCACATTGAGAAACTCCTATGTCCCTTGTACATGAAATTTATCTCAATACCCAATTTGACACACTATATTTTAAATAAAAAAAACAATTTATTACTTGAACTTTCGACTACAACCCAAATTGATACACATAGTTAGATTGAATTAATTTTTCTGTTAAGAGACAGTTAAATAATGATACATATGACACATAAGCATTGACTAAAAATTAAAGGAAAAAAAATTAAAATTTTGCATTAAATTAAATTTTACAATTTGCCATTTTCCTCTCTCAAGTCAGCGGATGCAATTTACAAAACTTACCAATTAAAATTTATAAAATTATTCGGATCGGGTCTCTAAAACTAACCCAAATTTGTCCAAACTTCAGGTCCATTCAGGTTATGGGTCGGGTCAGATTTAACTTTTTAGGGATCAAATATACATATTACTCAGACCAGAAAGTTTGTTAAACTAGACATGAATGAGTTCATGTTGGATTGAATTTTGGATGCCCGACCTGACAACTTTCAAGTCGGACGAAACCACACATTTAATGTCTAAAAAGTGAAATCCAACCCGAATCATAATCTGAATGGACTCGAAGTTCTTTTATTCGAATTCATCTTAGTTTTAGAAACCTGATATGAATAATTTTATAAATTTTCAATTCATAAATTTTGTAAATTAAAACTGGTGACTTGAAAAAAGAAGAAAATGACAAATTTGTAAATTTTAATTTAACGCAAAATTAGAATTTTTATTTTTAGTCAATGTTTATGTGTCATACATATCATTATATAACTATCAGTTAACGGAAAAGTTAACTTAATCTAACTGTGTGTATCAATTTGAATTGTAGTTGAAAGTTTGTGTACTAATTAAATTGATTTTCTTAAAAGTTTTATGTAATAAATTGGGTATTGAGCTAAAGTCTGCATACTGTTAATGTCATTAATCCTTTTGGATTTAAAATTTCTTCTACGTAGTTTGATATTCTTCGTAACCACTTATTTTTAGTCGTTTTAGTGTGTGATTCATCTAACTTTTAAGTTGACACACTTTTTACCTTGATGCTATCCGAAATATAATTAATCGAGGTAACAACTCACAAGCCAACACATGGCACTTGATTGCCACCTAAGTAATACATCCAAGAAACCTCCTTGTTTCCTCATGCCCGGTCCGACAAAACCAAAGGCTTCCCAAACGACTTTTTTCGTCATTCCCCGAAGACTTAGCACAAAGAAGGACCAAAAGGACGACATCAAAGCATAATTGAGCTGGCAAGTACTGATGTCGTGGCATGAGTAAGGGATGCCACAACATTCATCTGGTTCCCCTGTCCGCACTCCAGCTCTCGCTCAGAAACGAGAACTCCTACATAGCACCGATGTTGCTACATGAGCAAGGGATGTCGCGGCATCCATCTGGTTCTTAAGTCCGCTCTTCAGCTCTCGCTCGAAAATGAGATCTCCTTTGTAGAACCAATGTCGTGGAACACTCAAGAGATGTTGTGACATCCATCCGGTTCACGTTTATGCTCTCCAACTCTCGCTCAGAAAAAAAACCTCCTTCATATCACAGACGTCGCGACATGAGCAAAGGATTCCGCGACATCCATCTTGTTCCCATCTCCGCTCTCCGGCTCCTATTCAATAGCAATGCTTTCTTTCCAAAAACGATGTCTTTGAACAAGCAAGGGATGCTGCGACATTAACCCAATATAGTCACAAACACGATTCGTAGGGCTTTCAGGACCCCGATCGACTGAGGCCACTTTTCCCCGAGCTTTCAAAGGCAAGCATGAACACGTCGCGAGCATTTCCAGGTTGTTCTCGTAGCACTCTGACACTAAGATAGTCCGTCCATGATCTTAGGATGGTACCCTGCTGTAGAGGCTCCTAGGACACTCGACCGATCCCCCAATATGCTCAAAGCGTGTGGCGGGTAACATGAACTCGCTTGAAGGCGAAGAGTTCAAGTCATCACTAGGGGCTCCCAAGGCGGACCCTACTCCTCCAAAGACCAATCACGGGTCGACAAGTAGGAATCATTGGTGGAGGTATATATACCTCTTTCTTGGTAAGAGAGATGGTAGATCTTTAATTGAGCATTTATTACTCTCTTTACTTTCTCTATCTAAAATGCTCTTTAGAGACTTCATGTATTCCGAACAAGATCTCATTCTCGCATTTGAGGCGTCGTCCCGGAAAGACCCTAAGTACATCGTTCTTTAGTGTATTTCACTTCCGGAGCTCATAAATTCAAAGTCGTACATCTGAAATACCTTAACATTAGAGAATTATACACTTGGACATAGAATCGAATTTCAGGAAAACAATAACCTTAGCACGTGGACATACAAAAAACAAGATCTAGTATGTTTTCTTTGACCCGATTGAAACAAGTGCATTAACTGGTTCTATTTCCGGGAACATTTTGAAAACCAACATTCCCCTAACCTCATATGACAATCGGACTCACATGACTCCTCCTCGCCACAAGAGAGCAAACAACACCGATCGCGATGTCTCACCTTCGTACACATGCCAGAGCCTTGCAACGAAGAACGTTGCCACCGATCGAACCTCGCTTCCTTGAGAGTGAGACTTCCAGCACATACTATGTCCGCTCAAGACCTGTTGAGAGATCGTTCCGACCCCCGCATCGGGAGGGGGTAGAAGAGACCCGAGAACAATATAGGTAAGAACTCCTCCTAGGGATGCCCGACTTGCGTGACCACCTCGACCATAATCGAGCAGCAAACCACATCGCGGGAAACACACAAATCCCGCCTGCTCCTCCCGTACTAGCCCCGCCTCTAGTGGATGAATCACCTCTCATGGCTAGCCTCAATGAAGCCATGAGAATATTCACCAAACAAATAATAGCGGTTGTGTGTGCTTCCCTTGTTACTGCGGTCCCTGCCGTCATTGCGAACCTCGTCGCCTAGGATTTGCCTCTGTCTCCACCTCCGGCTCTAACTTAGGGTACGGGAATGGAAGGGCATCCCATCCGCGCAGAACACACGCGCCGAATTACACAAGTCATACATCTGACCAACACAAAGCAAAATTCATACAAGAAAAGATATAATAAAAAAGGCCATTCATACTTGTTCCATTCACAGCTCAAAAGGTTTCCAAAATCAGGATACACGAGGAAAACTTACAGAGGAAGGATAAACAGAAGACATTGTCTTATAATTCCCATCAAGGAACTATTACTGAAAAAACTCGAACTCGTTTGTGGCATGCCCGTCATACAAAGCCGGCTCATGACACCCGCCTCTCTTGAAACAAATGTTTTTATTCTTGGGGACTCCTAAGAGGAGATAAAAAGCTAACATTCAAGCCTCATTGTCAATCATGCGCTCCTCAATCTTGAGGATCTCCAACGAGAACGTGTAGATATAGTGACTCTCCCCTCGATACAACCCCTCGAAGGTCTCCTCGGGGTTCAAAAGGCGGAGCCATTCATGGAACAAGATCACCAAAACCCTTCATATCATATTCCTAGGAATCGAGATACTGTTCCCCCGAGAAGGGAAACTAATAATGATAATACCTTAAGAGAAGCTTGCAAGTGGAAGCTTGAAACCATTCTTTCAAGGTTTGGAGGGTAGTGTCGTTGATTGAGGCGACGCGAAAGATCTCGTTACGACCTTGAGCGTGAGTACCCTGGACCTTCTCCTTCGTTGTAATCATATAATCTTTGCTTTCCAAAAGCGGTCGATGATATTTTAAGATCACTCGGGTGGATCGAGCGACTTGCACCTTTCAAGAATTCCACGGAGCTCATTGATCTTTGCTTTGGCCTGAGAAATAAATACAAAACTTCATCAATAATATTGGGTTGCGACCCCAGAAAAAACGAAAACGAAAAACCAAAATGGGCTGCACAATGGACAGATGTCGCGACATCAGTCCACGAATCATGTGACTTCCACTGGCAAAGAGTATTCCCAAAATTGTAAAAAAAAATTAAATTTGGTTTTCGGGGAACTGAAGCCGGAAAATTTAGAGAAGTGGCATAACCTTATTCAAAGAATTATGGAGTATGAAAAATTCACGCTCGGCGTTTTTTTTAGCCCTTGAAAGTCTTCAATTGCTCAGACTCCGCTTCATTGGAACGTTTAGTCTCATTAGCTATGGACACCTCTGTGTGATATCTTCTCTTTGAAGGCTAAAACCAAGGCCATAGAGGCGTTCTTGTCTTTTTGGAGAGACGCGTGCTCCTTTTCCAAGGCCTCACACTTGGCCTTGAGGGTGAGATGCTTTTGCTTCGCCTCTTCAATTTGAGACTCGTACACGGTGTCAAACGTCTCTCTCTTGGATCTCAAAGCATGAAGGGTTTTCCTAAACCTAGAGACCTCCATCACTGGAGCCCCCTTCAACTCCTCGGTTGCTTTCTAACCATAGATCCATGACTCGACCCTAAATAAGTAGATATCGTCGGCCAAAGACTGCTAGGCACATTCGATCTACACCAAATAAGGTATATTAGAAAGCAACCACAACGAGAAAGAGGACAATGGGGAATTAACACAATTCAAACATACCATGATCAAGCCCTCTTCCAACTCGTTGAGGGGGTCATACTCCTCGTACCCTGACCTTCTTCAATAACCTAAAGCAGATCTCCTCCGCTCTCTTCCTCGTCGTCGTCTTCTTCATCGTCGTCCTCTTCCTCCCCGGTGAGAGCAAACTAGATTGATGGGAATCATGCTAAACGGCCTTCGCAATGCTTGCCCCAACCTACATAAGTCTTTTTCCTGCCCTGGGGCACCTCCAAAGTAAAAATTCCATGAAAGCGAGCGATGAAACATCAACGGAGGTTGTCGTCTAGGTTTGGGGCTCATCTTCTCCAATGGAAGTTAATCCATCATCCATAACCGACTTCCTCTTTCCCGCATCCAAAGAGGAGACCCTAAGTGGCGTGCATACTTCCCCTTAAGTCACGATCGGCTTTTCCTTAGGAGGTGGTGCCTCGTCCTTCTCCCTAATCATTTTCTTCCTCGACGAAGATTCAGAATGCTCGACGAGGTAATGTTGTAAAAAAAAAAGTCAAGGTTGCTCATTCGCCATATGGAGCGATTGGCATTATGGGTCTCCCTCCCTTTGCGACCATTCGGAAATTCCTATAAAGACAGAATAAAATCTTTTAGCAACTACAACAACTCGATAAATATCACAAGTATTCAAGCAAAGTGAAGAACAGAAACAAACTCAAAATAAAATTGTTCCCTCGTTCTCTTTCGAGGGAACGGGCATGGACATTGGAGACAATCCTCCTCAAACACGGGGTCAGCTGGACCCCCGTGGATACGCCACGACAAGTCCCTCCTCCAACTCTTGAGTGTCACCAAAGGAACTAGTTCAGTAACCGGCTTCTGAAGAACACTATAGTAGAATTGCACGTCGTTGTAAAGAAGATATTGTATGTCATAAACATGGCCGTCGTTGATCCAATTCTCCAACCGTTCCCGCAATATCTCATCCTTCTTGCTCAAACCCCCTTGAACTTGGGGCTAAACAAAACGGTCTCCTTGGGAACATGCTAGAAACCAAAACCTCTCCTCGAGGCCACAAAAAATCTCATGGCCAATCGTCGTACCTGTTCGTTTGAGAGCCAAAGAGCTTAACCCGCTCAGCGCGAGCGCTTGCATAATAATCCTCCCCCTTCCAGGAAAACCTAACATACCAGTACCATAATAGGTGAGCGGAGGGCTCCCGCCCTAAGAGCCACACAAGACCCGATTAAGTGACACCGATGGAGATGCCTATCTCCATGATTACGTCCTCCAAGAATGGATCAATAGGTAACATAATCCCCATCGCAAAGTGGGCCTAATAGAAAGCCGCCTCCTTGTGATGAGCAACATCCTTTGAACTGTCTAGGAGATGGGGCCAAAACTTGGCACGATCAATACCATGAGCCACCCACAACTGGTTGAGATCCTCCTTGGTGAGCACCTTGTTCCAAGGGACGTCTGACATCGCTAAGAGTCTAGGGGGCTTAGTTTCTAGGTTCTCCACCAAGTGAGGATGACAAAATTGCATGGAGGCAAAATCCTCGAAAACCCTCGCACTTGGAGTTGGGGGAGGAGGTGAAGACACTCGCTCTTATGCGAACGACGAGGCAATCGGGGACAAGGAACTGAAATAAAAATAATCTGGAAAAGCAGTCGACATGGCGCAAGTACCTACTCATAAAGGAAATCTAAATGAGCTTCGAATCACAATGAACACCAAAACAATTAAGAAAATTTTCACAAACAACATACACATACTGGAAAAAATAGCCCAGGCAAGTTCAGGGTAAGATAATGAGCGCAAAAGAGCTCATGTCTTCCCACTGTCAAACAATACCGCCACACAAAAAGGCAGAGCCACGACCCAGAAGACAAATGCCACGACATTAGCTCTCAAGGTCGCAACATCGAGCGACGCACAGGTTTGGGCATTAACTCAAAAGCTCGAAAATCCTCTCCAAAAATCCAACAAATGAACAAGTAAATGTTACTTATTGATCTTGAAATTAGAGATAAGTATTCTTGGAGAGAGGCTAAGTGGGAATGCAAGGTCACACGGTCTGATCCGTCCCCAGTTAAAGAAACCGAAACTTTAAGCCCCTCCTCCAATGATGTGGCCATAGGTTGAAGATGAGGGGAATAGGGAAGCTCAAGCAAAGAAAAGACAATGTAGGAGTTTCCAAGACTCTCCCTTCCAATGGTTACACTCAAAATACCAAAAACTTCTCAAGATGGGGGATTGGTGTTTAGGGAGAAATTTTGAAAACTTTCTTAAGTGTGGGAGTTGTGTTGGAGAAGGAGGAAGGTATATGCCAAGTAGAATATGTCTAAGCAAGACGAGCCCAAGTTCTCGGGATGCTCGGTTCACGGGGAAAATAAGCTAAACCAAAACTCCTTCGTAATAAAGGATAGCTTGGGAAAATTTATTGGCTTCTCTAAAAAAAGATTCAAGATTATGAACAAGAGCTTGTCAATACCTCAACTTAAACCCAAATAAGATGGAGTGCATTGACAATAATCACTAGAATTGCCAAACATAAACAACCATAGTTCAGGCTGAAATCAAGAATTTACTTCATCGCAGCATCGGTGAATCAGTGTCACTCAAAGTGGAGGGCAACTAATGCAACCAAAAAAATTATATAACGAGGTTACAAATCACTATCCAACACATGGTACCCGAGTGCCACCAAGAAATACTTCCAAAAAACCTCCTCGATTCCCCACACCTGGTCCAACAAACCCAAAGACTTCCCTAATGACTTCTTACCTTCATTCCTTGAAGACTTAGCACCAAGAAGGATCAAAAGGACGAGATCATAGCATAATTGAGGTAGCAAGCACTGATGCCACAACATAAGCAATGTCACGACATCTATCTAGTTCCCATGTCCGCTCTTTAACTTTTGCTCGAAAACAATACCTTCTTGGTAGCACCGATGCAGTGGTATGAGCAAGGGATGCCACGACATCCATCTGGTTCACATATCCGCTCTCTAGCTCTTGCTCAGAATCGGTATCTCCTTCATATCACCAAAGTCGCGGCACAAGCAAGGGTTGTCGCAATATCCATTTGATTCCCGTGTCTGCTGTCCATCTATTCCTCGAAAATGAAACCTCCTTCGTGGCACTAACGCTGAATCATGACTAAGGGATGTCATGGCATCAATCTGGTTTCCATCTCCACTCTCTGGCTCCCATCCGGAGGCAAGGCCTCATTCTTTGTTACGATGTCGCGACACAAGCAAGGGATACCGTGGCATTGAGCCAGTATAGTCACAAACATGATTCGCAGAGCTTCCATGACCCCAATTGGATGAGGCCAATGAAAAAATGTAGCACATCACCATAGTTCTCTTAATGTCACAAGAATTGTAAGGTCGTCCATGTAACACTCCGACTATTCGTATAGGATCTTAGGACGCTACTCCACGCGGTAAACGCTCTTTGGGGACTCGACTAATCCCCCGGCACGCCCAAAGCGTACCGAGAGTATTAGGAACTTGCCTAGAGGCGAGGATCTAAAGTCATCATTAGGGGTTTCCCAAGCAAACCCCACATCTCCAACGACCAATCATGCGCCAGCACGTGGCAATAATTGGTGGAAGTATATACACGTCTTTCTTGGTAAGAGAGAGGGGGATCATTAATTGAACATTTATTACTCTCTCTTTACCTTGTCTCTCTAAAACTTTGTGTATTTCGGCTGAGATATCATTCTCACACCAGAGGCGGCGTCTTGAAAACACTTCGGGTACATCGTTCTTTGATATGTTGCACTTGTGCAGTTCACAGGTTTGAAGCCGAACATCCGAAATACCTTGACATTTAAGAATTATACACTTGAACTTAGAATCGAACTCTAGAAAAACAGTAATCTTAACATGTGGACATAAAACAAAGAATATCTAGTGAGTTTGTTTTAACCGTGTTTATGCCTAAAAATTCTCAAGTACCAGTAGCCTATCAGGGGCTGACACGTGGCACTATTGACACATCAGCA
>JAYMTH010002598.1:0-12296 GCA_036897465.1 Pelargonium australe
TATTGCCAGTGGCACTAACAGAATGCTGTGTATGAATTGAAACCTAGATGCTTAGTTTCATCAATGGAAAAATAATTACTGTTTACCACATATGGTTTCATGATTAGTGTTGTGTTTTTTCCCTTTATGTTTCAAGTACTGATTTCTTGAGCATTTTCTCTATTGTTTGTGATTTTTCCTCTTTTTAGTTGAAGATTCAGGATGAGCTAATTATAGCTCGTGAAATTGTCATAAATGATGCAGAATCTTCTGTTCGCTACAAGCTCACAAAGCGACAGATACAGGAAGAGGTGAATTAGATTTTCTTTAGTTTGCTTTTATGATTTTGTTTTGTTGCTATATTCTAAGAGATTCATATAATATTACAGATCCAGAGGTGCACTGGTGCTGTAGTGATTACAAGGTTTGTCTGTCATTTAACTATTTAAGGCTGGTAAAGGGTTTCTTATTGCTCTCTAATTTAACTGAATTATGTTTATGCTCAAATATCCTTGTAGGGGGAAGTACCACCCACCAAACTCACCCCCGGACGGTGAAAAGCCATTATATCTTCACATATCTGCAGGGGCTCATGTATGTATGCTATATTAATCTTGAAAAAAAGTTTTTTTTTTTTTTAACAGGGGTGTATATAATGGTGCTTTGTAACCTTCATGTTTTTGCTTGGTTGGTTACTTTTTGTCATAGTACTCAATATACCTTTGAATTAGGTCCATCACATGTTACAATGGAAGATGACAAGTGGCTTTTAACCCACCATGAGATTTCCCATTCTTGCTACCACTTAGCTAGACAGACAGTTAAGTTGATTGAGAATACATCTAAGTCAAACCCTAGGATTCTCTTTAACAAGTATTTGTCAGAATTTTCTTCTGATGAAGTTTAATGCGTATTTGTTGCTACCATGCCAAACTGAAGATCTGTTGTTGATATGTATAAATTTATGGTTTATAAATAGTTAAAGATATCTAATCGTGAACAGATCAGTGCGAGGATTACCTTATATGTGGGGCTTAGTTCCATATCATTTGGGGCAAAAGTATGTGGTATTTTGCTGAATGCCTGAACCTTGAACTGTGAGCTACTGGCTGCAAGGCTTCTTATAAGTGCTTGCCCTATACAAGCTTGAATTACTTGAAACCATGAATTATAGGGTGAGCTAGTAGCTGCTAGGCTTCCTTATTTTTTTCAATCCGACCTCTCTTGGTGCTCTAATCTATTCAAAATCTTTCTTTCTCAATACATTTTAAAGGAAGGTGGAGAGAACGAAAAACTGCTACTATTATGTAAGGTCAATTTTATTTGTCTTCTAAGGATTTCAGTTATGGTTTTCCTTACATATATTTATTGTTACACTGCAGTTAAAAGAGACAGCAGAACGGATAATAGCAGTTGATCGTGCAGCTGCTATGGTTGAAGAAATGCTGAAGGGTCAGAATTTACCGTCAACTTCCTTTGGCCTTCATTCAGTTATGAGCAACGAAGTGAAGGTATGCATGCATGCCATAACTACCTTGTAGACTGACTATATCTCAAATTTTTAAACATGTAAGTTCTCTAATTGAATCATCTAACTCAGGAATCGAGCACATGTGTGTTTTTGGGCTTTGACGCTGACCCCTCACTGAACATTGCATCTCGTATTCGTGGACCAAATGTAAGTTTTTCTCTTCACCCTATCTTTCATGTTTCTGATAGGTACATTTATATGGTGGGCTTGGCTGGGTGGTCCTCTATGTTCATGCCCCTCTGTGCCGGTGCCACTGTGCTATATAGAGATGTTCAATTTTATTTTAAGTTCTCGTGATCTCGTCTTTTACTTGATCAGTTTATTTTAATTTTGTATTACACATTATCAAGATGAGTGATTCTAATGTTTGAAGCTTTCTCTGACATCTCCATACAATCGGGAGAGATTGTTTTTTTTTTGTTGGTGGTTCGGTTTTGTACATGCAGGATCAGTATATAAATCACATTATGAATGAAACAGGAGCAACTGTCTTACTAAGAGGACATGGTTCGGGAAACTTTGAAAGTGCACATGGGGAAGGTAAAGATTTGCTGCTATGTGGGCTTTTGCAAACTTGTTGATTCAGCACATTGTTCTTTTATTTTGTTAGAGTTAGTATATTTCCATTCTGCATGCAGGACAGCTGCCACTGCATCTATTCTTATCAAGTAGTAACCCAAAGAGCCTTGAGGATGCTAAGCGCTTGGCTGAAAATCTTTTGGATACTATCAGTGTAGAATGTGGCGCTTCCAGGTAATTAAGATATAACTTTCCTGGCACACCATGTGGTTAGGTCTTCAGTGAAAATATACATGGTCTTATAATTATGTATCTGTACCTTCTACTGTACGATGGCTGATATCTTTGACAGGAAAAACTACTCTAATTAAGTTTAGGAACTGCCAATTTTATGTTTACTGATGATATGAAGATCAGTGTTCAGCATCCTATCAGTTTTTATTCATTCCATGGATGTTTTGTTTACACTAAATAATTGGTATTATGATGGTCCAACTGTCTTAGGGTTTCATCTGGTAAAGTTTATGGTGCTGTTCCACCCTTACAACAGTTGGCTGGAGTTCGGAGTTCTGGGAATGATATGAAAAGTACAGGTTCGACTATTGGTTTGACATCATTGACTGTGGGCTCACCAGCTCCATCAGTGACAATCCCTGCAGTCACTACTGTCTTTTCTCAAGGTACATCACCACAACCTGGGGGATTGTTGAGTTGCGCGCACCTTCAGCAGAATGTGGTTGGCTATCCCCAGCCTCCATTACCTGGTGGAACAAGCTATAGTGGATACTATGGTGGGATATATCCTCAAGCGACACCTTTACAACAAGTTGCCCAAGCCCTTAGACAGTCATCTTCTTCCACCATGTCTATGGTTGCACCCTCAACGCCAGTAGCAAGTGCGGAATCGAAGTTGAGTTTAAGCTCCAATCTTGATAAGGAGAAACGGCCTCCACAAAAGCGGAAGTTCCAGGAATTGCCAGTTGGTTCAAAGATCCCTACCAATCTGCATCAGGTATTAATAACATATTGCTAATTGGCTTTGGGAATCTTTGACTGATGTTTTATTCTTTTATGTTTTTACTATTTGCAAATTGGATTCGTTAAAATAAAATAAAATAAACATGTCACAATAAGTGGAAAAGGAAACTGACTGAATCTAAAATTTGTGAATTCAACGAGTTTTTAGTTTTCCGAGGGACAGAAGGTGGTACACAGATACATTTTTTTCCCTTAGTAATACTAGCAATTAGTTAGTCCTTGTTAAATTACATTGTCCAATTCTAGAGTATAGTTCTCTATGTGAAGTTATCTTGCATCCACCATCTCTCCTAAATCGGGTGGGGCTTTGCTTGGTTGCTTCCAAAGTAGAGGTGCCAATATCAGCATCATGAATGGTCTTATGAAACAAAGGTTGATTCAATTACTTGATGTCAAAGTTAATAACTTGTAATTTGCGTCAAGAGAGGTAGCTTATCAAAATAAAAAATAAAAAAATCAAGAGAGGTAGGTTATCATATTCATATTCATATTTTGTACTAATTTTCTTTTGTATATATTTGTTACTGTCTATGGCTTTGCTTATAACAATACCTTGTGAAGGGTAATATATTTTAGTTCAATAAGTATCAATACACGAGTTAGATATATCTCTAGTAGCCTGCTTCTGTTACCAACTCAGCTTACATTTACTCACTAGTAGAGTTTTGCATTTACTGTCGATAATTTTGATTATAGTGCAGCTGAATGCTGAACTACAGCTTTTTTCTATTTACTTTGCGTTAAGTTCCCTTTCTCCCAGCTTTCAAAATTTTGAGCCAGATTCTTGAGCTATCCAGCCAAGCAAATATTAATTCATTAATCTTTAGTCGGCATTAAACAAAATTTGCCTGCTGTCCGCTTCATTATTAACAAGAACATTAACTGAATGTGTTTGCTAATATCTTCATTTCAACGTTATCTCTGGAATATGGTTGTATGTTTGTGCTGACTTTCACTGCTTAATATTCCAGGTATTTTCTCTGACCTTCTATGAAGCTAACAGGCTGATACTGGACCTCTATATTGGATCATTGGTTTGTAGGTTTCACAGGGTTTTCACTTTTGGAGTTGCCATGGGATGAGCACTTGCTTCATCAAAAAAATCTTTGATCTGGGGCCACCAATGCAAGATCATATGCTGATTGGTTTATTGTTGTACATCATGTGGTAGATGATGTAAGAACACATAATTTGCACTGTTGTGCTATTGGTCCAGTGTTGGCTTACTTGGTAGGTGGCCACCATTAGTTCATACAAGATTGTCCCCTGGCTCTGGAGAAGAGATTCTACCATCGCTGATATCAATGGTGGCGTAGTATGCTCTTCTCAAGATCATTTAAGAGCTGTTTATTAAGGACCTAGTGTGATCTTAATCGTTCAATCATGCATTTGGCATAAATTAGTCTTATATATAAAGTATATCATGTGGTTCTACTTGTTTTCAACTTTGTAGTTTTGAACTTTGAACTCATTGCCTCGTGGTTTTGTTTTACAAACACAAACCTTCCCTCTTTGCCCCCTATCATGAGAGTCATGTACTAAGGGAAGGGGCTATAGCATCTGTTGTGTTCCATTCTTAAGCTAGATTTATTTATATGGCTTTTTAGGAAACTAGACAACACCTAGTGTGAATGTTTTCTCGGATGGACTTCACAAACCCCATCTATTGTTTCAGTAAGATAGAGACATCATGCAATGCCCTGCTTATTCTACTAAATGATTCGTTTCTGCCTAGGGGGTATTTGAATTGAACCTTGTATCTTTTGTACTAATTTTTTTTTTCTTCATTTTTTTCACTATTGAAAAGGTGGGCAGGGTGTGATTTCAATTGTGTTTTACCTGGCTGTGCATGAGATAAAACATATGAAGTCCATGATTTGTCTACACTCTACACTCTACATGCATATTTCATGTCTAAATAAATGAGCTAGTGTCCTTGAAGTTCTTTATTAAAGATGATCTTGAGAAGAGAAATTTGCAGCAGCCACTGCAGCTTTGTGGCTGCATTGACATCAGTACTCAGACAATTGATGCTTTTGGTGGTTGGATCTCTTTACCAAAGGGAAAAATAGTGTATACTGTGGTGGATGCAACCTGCTTTGGAAGCTTATAGTGGAGCAGTCATTCGATCCGAAGTAGAATTTACGTCCAGTAGTAGCTTGCAAACTAATTTTATAGTATTGCCATCTTTTTTCAACTGGCAGATCATACAAAATATAGTGATTTGAAATACCAACTTTCTTACCCTATAAATTTGGTAGTCATACCTACCCTGTCCCTTGAAAACTATATGCTGGTAATGATTTAAAAGCTTCTATTAGTTTGTGTAACTTAAGGATGGTATGGCCATTAACACATGTGTTGCCTCCAAAACTCGTATTTCCTTCTTTTCCTTGTATATTTATTTGAATATTTCTAGCATCTTCCTTTTTTAATGTTTGCTGACTTCACTGCTATTGTGAATTTGTTTTTCTTTTGTGTTTTCCCTTTCAAAACTCATGTCAGGGAGTGGATTATCCAAAGTCAAGTGAACCAACTGCAGGTATGGGAGTGAGAAATATTTCAACCATGCCAGCCCCAAAGAAGTTGGTGCAGCTATCATCCAATGGAATGCCTTTGTCCCCTCCAAAGGCTATGCCACCTCCCCCTCCAAAATTTATGCCCCCACCGCCACCACCACTGAAGTTCACTTCATCAACGACGGTAAAAGTGCATGACAAGACCAATATACTGAACAAGACAATACCTGAAACAGTTCCTGGTAGGCATAGACTTTGCGTTACTTTATCTTGTTATTTGGTTATTATACTACCTAGCATGTGGAATATATTTTATAATTGGAAAGGTCATTTCTTTTGCTATTGTTGTCTATGTAATTGCTTCTGACTACTGCATAAGCTCATGTCAAACTATTTGTGTATTGCAGATACCTTGGTGAAGCTAATGGAATATGGGGAGGAAGATGACGACGACGACGAGGAAACCAGCAAAGAATCACTTAGCAACTGCACTACAGTTACAGAGCACAAGCCATTTTGGGCTTTGTGATTTAGCAGCTGCCGGCATTATTGTTTGTAGGACCAAATTCTAGTTAATCTCTTAACAGTTATGTACAACATGTAGTTTATGTAATGATATGTTTTTTTTATTTTTTTTTATTTCTTGTTCTGATTAATTTCATGTTGATTGATTTATTATATGTTTAAGTAAAGCTACAAATTTAGATTTGGAATTCGAATAAAACAGCCATAACAGATTAGAAAATGAAAAGTCACTATTAGAAGAGGTTGTGGATAAGATGAGGCATGCAAGTCTCAATGATTGTAGCCGGCAAGAACTAGGATGAGGTAGTGAGATAATTTGATCATGCGAAGCAAAGAACCATTGATTTGTCAATTGAAACCTGACCATTGAAGTTTGAGATCTAAAAGGGAAGTATGCAAATTCTTGGTAGACAGTAGTGCAGAACAAATCACTTCATTTTGCATATTGTAGTGTTAAATGCTAAGCTCTTGATGAATCTAAATTGTATTTCATGCTTAGAATAAGAATTGGTAAGTAATTATAGTTGTTGTTGTTGTTGTTGTTATATTTTGTCTGCTATGACTGACTTATCGGTTATCTCATAGGGGTGGACCATTTATGAGATTGTAAAGTATGCACCTCTTCACAATTGGGCTGCTTATGAGGAAGCTCTCAAGCGAAACCCAGTTTTAGCGAAAATGGTGATCAGCGGAGTGGTCTACTCTCTTGGGGATTGGATAGCACAGGTTAGTCCATGGCCTAAGATATTTATTTGTAGAGTTATTTTTGGGTTTGAAATTCTTGGTTCCAATTTTGATATCTTACTTCTTTTTTGCAGTGCTATGAAGGGAAACCTCTCTTTGAGTTTGACCGTGCGCGAATGTTCAGATCCGGCCTTGTTGGCTTTACTCTACACGGTTCCCTTTCTCATTATTATTACCAGTTTTGCGAGGTGATTATTAGTTCAAAATTTGTTAGTACTTTGATAATTAGACGTCGTATTTCATCTGTGGTACTGAAACAAGTTCCTCCTCTGTTGTTCAGGTGCTCTTTCCGTTCCAGGACTGGTGGGTTGTTCCCGTCAAAGTGCTTTTTGACCAAACTGTTTGGGCAGCGACATGGAACAGCATTTATTACGTGTTTTTGGGATTTTTGCGTCTTGAATCCCCAATTAGTATTTTCAAGGAGTTGAAGGCAACATTCTTGCCAATGCTGACAGTAAGTGAACCTTCATTTACTTTATAATTTATATTGAGTGTTTAGGGTTAAAGTTGAACAAATCCAACAACTAGGGTGGGAAGATTCAGCCCCGTCATTGTAAATTTGCAATATGTTTTGAAATGGACTTTTAGTTTGAAATTGAAACATGCTTTTCTATCGTTTAAAAGTATATTAATGTGGTTCCTTTTGCAGGCGGGCTGGAAGCTTTGGCCATTTGCTCATCTTGTTACCTATGGTCTTATCCCAGTAGAGCAGAGACTTCTTTGGGTTGACTGTGTGGAGCTCATCTGGGTGACAATTCTTTCAACGTGAGTATCTAATATGGATTATTCTGATTTTATAATTATTAGCTGTCCCATTGTAGTACGGATACAACTAAAGTATGTCTCTAATAGAGTAATATGCATGTTATCTCTGGCTAATTTTTTGTATATTTGCTAAGAAGAAAGACTGGGGAATTTCAGATCGGTTGGTAGAGCTGAAGCCTCTATTATCCTCATTTGTGGCCTGATTTTGAAAAACAAATCTGCATGATTACAATCTTATGATTGTCTTCTCAAGAAATTTCCAGGGTATACTTCATAAAAATATCTTTGGATACAATACGAAGAATTAAGATTTTCACTATATTCTCAATTATGTTTTCGTTTTCATTATTCTTATTTTGAAGTGGTAAACATTGAGCCACATGAAAGCTAGATCTGATTTGTCATTGAAAGCTACTAGGTTTTGTCATGTAATTTGCACCAATAGCTTGGCATAGATTTTATGTTTTTAATAATTATTCAATGTTTGTATCTCTAGACTCTAGAACATTCACTAGTCCTTTTCCTTTCGGATAGTTTTCAAATTTGGCTTGTTCTATCTCTAATACTGTTTTACTTGTTCTCTTCACTAGCTACTCAAACGAGAAATCAGAAGCAAGAATCTTGGAGCTACCTGCAGAAAACGCATCTAATCCTCCCGAGGTATAGGAAATAAGCATTTTCTGCTGATATCTATGGATTAAAATGGCAAATGGAATGCATTTCTGATGTTGTTCGGTTGTTTTCTCTTTCTTTCCCCTGAAACAGCAATAGGTGAAGTTGAAGCAAAGCATATATGCAAGAAGAAGTAAAAGCGTGAAGGATCGCTCATTCCACTTCGTGATGATGGAACACGAGTTCAGGTGAAATACATAGCACACTATGGAATATGATCGGGCAGGCTGAGTATCGTATATAGCGCACATAATATAAAAAGCTTGACGTGTGTATGACACCTGATGTATATCTGTGCAGTGTATAATTACAATGTTCTCATCACCATATTTTTTTATAGCAACCGTAAAAATAACATCATGTGTAGAACCCTAAAGTTCCATGGTTTATACAGATTAACATTTGCCAAATGTTCACGTCAGTATAATCTCAAAAGTATAGAAAGAGACTTCAACAATCAGCTTGAATCGATTCTCTAACGTGATATTAGAATCTAATTGACTTAATTCTCAAATCTATCTACGAGATTTTTCTTTACTTTCTCTCGGTTTTCTATGTTTCTTCTCATATCCGTCTAGATCCACCTGCAGAATCTAAATATGAGCCGGGCTCTTTATCTATTTATCTCTCATCGGTGATCGGTCCACCTGTAAACGAGCTTGTATTCTCTTGGGTGTGAAATTTGCTCCAAATACCAAATCTCATTTCCATTACCAATTTCAAATCAATTAAAAAAATCCAAAAAAAATCTCTACAACCAAATTACAAGTTCATTGATGTTCTCAATTTAACAAACTAATACAAGAACATCATCAAGAATCAACAACTCAAGCAACGGACATGTTAGAGAGCCGGCTCGGCTTCGGCCGGAAATTCCACCACCGGTAGCTAAACCGGCGACTCGGCGGCGTCAAGGCCCTCCTCAGAATCTCCCTGTTCGCACTGTCCCTCCTTATCTTCTCACCAGGAACCACATAACCATGTTGCCGGCACCGGACCGACCCGGGTTGGTTCGAGCAACTACAAACCGGCGATGACGACGACGTAGATGAGACCATATAGTTTCTCCGGCGACCCCTGATCCCGACGACCCTGTTTCCGGCGAGCGAAGAAGATTTAGCTGAATCCATTGAGAGTGCTAATTTTGAGATGATCGCATCGGAAATTATAGTATTTATATGGGTTTTGGTCTCTATGAATATTCAAATTGCAAACCTTATGTGACTCGTTTTGATTGGAGAGAATTTTTCAAATAATGTGAGGTTGACCAATTTTGACTTATCTCTATTGGGTATCAAATTTTGAAAGTTGGTTAAAGAAGCAGTTTATTTTGAACGTTACAACTTGCACTTCTGACTTCACAACCAAGTCAATCACCAAAAGTCGTCTTCATATTTTAAGCTCCTTCCTAGTAATTGCATCACAAGCTACATTGTTAAGGTCGTGTTTGGTAACGCCTATAAAATCCGCAAAAATGTTGCCACTTTTTATAATATTGTGACTCGTCACTTAAATAACAATATTTTTTTTTTTTACCAAGAATGTAAGTTTTTATATGTTTCACCAAACAATAATACTCTATAAATTCTTATATAAATATCAAATAGTTTTGCCAAACAGCCACTATGTATAGTTGAACTTTAATTTCACCAATTAAAAAAATAGCTAGTCAATATTTTAATATGTAAATAATGTAATATGACATCATAAGTTGGTCATGTCAATAACTATAATTTTTAAGTCAAATTGTCATTAGTACCAATGATGTCATTTATAAAATCAACTCTTTAAAATGTTTTTACAAAAAAAAAAATGTATAATGTGACGTGTTTAAATTTAATTATGCTTATAGATACAATCGGTTTAAAACAAGTACGCGTAAAATCAAAATTTAAAGTTATTTTCACACGTTCACTATCATATCTATAAATTCATGAAAATTTAAAGATTTTATCTAGTTATATTGAAACAAAATATCTTTGGATTTGAGATAATTGTTTTATTAAATTTATAAGAAAATTAGTCATATGCACATTCAAAAGTTTTCTAAAAGAGGTAGGATTGGGCATCAAGTAAGTTAACCAACCTAATACAACATTCCAAATAAATGTAAATGATAATGTAATGTATTTTTCACCTTTTCCTTTATTTATTTTTTTCCTCAATGGAGCTTTCTTGCTTTTGAACCTTTGACTTGTGAATTAACACAAACATAAAGCCACAAGTTACATGGGTAGTGGATCAAGCCCAATAGTGACATTTAATACACATGAGATTGGGCCATCAAGCCCATAATAGTTTAAAATAGTCTCTCCCTTTTCACATTTTGAAGTTTGAACCACAACCCTTCCCTCCAAAAGGAAAATTATAGAATGCCAAGTTACTTGCAATTTAGTGAATAGATAGTTGGTCTAAACCCAATCCCTCACCATAATAGTTCATAGGAGGAAACTTGAGGCGCAAGTCATGAAGATGACTTAGGCAAAGAACTGAGGAATCGCCAAACGTTATAATATAAATATGGGGAGGCAAACAATAAAGAGGAAGCGCGAAAGGCTCTAAATATTAAAATTATCTCGAGAAATATCTAATTTGGGCGTTGGAGAGGTTTCCACTTGGAAAAACTTTATTTTGCAGATTTAGGACTAGAGAAGGAGGAAGAAGCTCCCAAGATTATCAGACGAGGAGTGTGGAGTAACACTTTCACCTATGAGCTAATACGTGAGAAAGATATGTATTAATTAAGGCCGATAACTTTTGTTTTATCTAATCCTCTCATTAGAAGCTTTATCTTCTAGTAACTACCTTTATTTCTCCTTTGATCATGTAAATTTTAACAATGCTATAGTCCACAAATTGTGGGTCATGACCTTGAATTATGAACACAATAATAGGTATCAAAACCTTATCTACCAAATGCTTTAAATTAATTAACATGGGCTTAGAAACAACACCAACATATAAAGATAAATGGGTCTAACTAGAAATTGTAGTAAATCATAATAAAGAATTGATATGATATCTCCATAATAATTAATTTCTATTATGCAATGCAATGGCAATGGCAATGGCAATGGCAAGAACAGCTCAATTATCATCTGTCAAATTATATATGTGTGGGTCAGTGACAATTTAGCCATTTATGCCCACTTGACCCTCTATTTACACTTCAATTATGGGCCTAATTTGCATACAAAATGAGTAGAGTGGACACAGACTTAATCATCCATGAAAACCTACCTATTTTTGGAAAGTTTACTGATGAAAATGATGTCTCCATTACATTAGCAGTACCATCTTTTTGGCAGATGAAGGCTTAAATAATGTAAGATTTCATTCAAGAAAATTGCCCCCACATTATATATAATATAATTATTTGACAACTCATCGATCATCAAATTATTTAACTTGGTTTTACAACATGATCATGTGATGCCAATTTATATTTTAGTTCACTTGAGTGAGACCAGTAAGCTAATATTGATAGGGTTAAAATATTGAAACTAACTATCATGAGGTTGGTCCAATCTTTGGTTTTAGCCATCAGACAAACATTGAGTTTTCAACTTGATAAATTCTACTCATGTACATGTAAAAACAACTAGTTAACAATATAACAAATATAAAATAAATATTACTAACATTGACTCTTACTAAATTTTGTACAAAATGACGTGCCAGTTAATAAAATATCATGCATTTCACTAAGCGTCGCTTTTCGCTATGAAAGTAGGAAACGATAAATACTAATTGATATACCCGGCCATCAAATCTATGATAGAAGTTTTATACATGTATTTTAACTCTTCTTTATACTTTACTAAAAGTCTCTATTAATTTACCCCTAACTCTAAGGATCAACTCGGTTATTAGAACAATGTATTCTATACTCGAGGATTGATTTAGAGATACTTTTTTTTATAATTTCATGTCTTTTCAAATAATATATCATAGTAATCTCTCTCTCTCTCTCTCTCTCTCTCTCTCTCTCTCTCTCTCTCTCT
>JAYMTH010002599.1:0-12296 GCA_036897465.1 Pelargonium australe
AGGTCTGATATAGGTTTGTTTTTGTCTTTTCATCTTTGTGGTTGGGATTTTAAATCATCGGTTTAGGGAGTCGACATTTTGTCGGGTTTCTATTTCCTAGTCTGTTCTTTGAAGTTGTTGTTGCTTCTGTAACTTTGCTTTTGATTTCTGGTAATAATATATGTTGTTTCCCTAAAAAAAAATGTTGGGTCAATTAATTTGATTTTTCTTCCTTACAACAAAAATAAGTGTAAGTACTAATAAAATATATTTAGAAATATACTTTTTAAATAGAGATTAAAACCGGTCTGAATCAATTTTAGATTGAGGACCGAATGAACATAAAATTAATGGATCGAAGGCTAAACCAAAAAAAAACATTTAACATATTCTTTCATTCCACTCCAAAACATGTCTAACCCTAACCCGAACATCGTCGGGAAAAAAAATACTAGTTAAAATAAAAATGGCACGCATAGTTTACTGTGTATTATTTTTGGCAATGACGCTACATAATATACTAAATATATGTTTAAAATTAGTTACACATCATCGCCTTATTAGCCAAGTAATATATGGAATTGGGTTTTCATACTTGAAGTCTCGTGCTCGAGCTACCTCTAAAATGACTATATTTGTAATAGTATGTGAGTTTAACACTAAATACTACAATCAAGAGAGGATCAACAACTTTAAGTTATGTTTGATATGCTAGAATGAAATATATTGAACCAAATGTGTCATGATTCAACCTTAGAGTTAAATAGGAAAAAGTATCCCATGGGTCCTAAAGTATATAAAGTGTTTTGTTCGAGTCATAGTTCCTAGATTTGTGTTCTTGCAAGATTCACTCCATTAAATTACTAACATAATCCGTCCAAACTAACTGACACTGTTAAATTAAAATTTAAAAACATGTTTTCGCAATTTTACCCTTTATATATTTCAGTTTGTTTACTTTCGTCATCTTCTTCCTCATACCCCCTCTCTCATCTCTTTACATTAAAATCGTCTAAATTGAACATCTTCCATTAACTCACAACCCACCACCACCGCACAACAATCATGGACCCGTGCTCCTTCGATATGCTTCATCGCAAACCCGTGCTTCGATTTGTTCTTAAAATTTTAGGCGAGTTGAGCCGAGCCCTGACAATTTTAAGTTTGATTCGACTTAATTGCACTCGTACTAAAAACAATACTTAAACTGTTGCATTGAATTTTTTTAATCCCGCAATAGTCAATGAGCTTTCAAATATAGACCAAATTTGGTCCCTTAAACTTTTAATATAAACTCTACAAACAAGAAATATTTTGGGTTAAAAAAATTCACCCACCAAATGGGATCCAAACAAGAAATTTAAGTTTTAAAAAAAAATTCTATGACCAAACATAAACACAAGTACATGAGTTTTTTTTTAATCATTTTATTTTGATAATTATGAATTACCAAGAAGATATTTACCAGATCCACATCCATTCACCAACCCCTCTATTTGACCCAACCCACCACACTCAATCTGAGCCGTCCATTGCAGATCTCAAACCTATATATAAATCCCGATCTCCACCACCATTTCCTCACCCACCTCTCTCAAAACACTCTCTTGCTCTGCTCACAGAGAGTGTCTCTTCCATTTTTTCCTTCAGATCCATCGTCAAAAATGGCGTTGCTCGTCGAGAAAACCGCCACCGGCCGCGAGTACAAGGTCAAGGACATGTCTCAGGCCGACTTCGGCCGCCTCGAGATCGAGCTCGCCGAGGTGGAGATGCCCGGACTCATGTCCTGCCGCGCCGATTTCGGCCCTTCCCAGCCCTTCAAGGGCGCCAGAATCACCGGCTCCCTCCACATGACCATCCAGACCGCCGTCCTCATCGAGACCCTCACCGCCCTCGGCGCCGAGGTCCGCTGGTGCTCCTGCAACATCTTCTCCACTCAGGACCACGCCGCCGCCGCCATCGCCCGTGACGCCGCCGCCGTCTTCGCCTGGAAGGGGGAGACTCTCCAGGAGTACTGGTGGTGCACCGAGCGATCGCTCGATTGGGGCCCCGGCGGAGGTCCCGACCTCATCGTCGACGACGGAGGTGACGTCACGCTCCTCATCCACGAGGGCGTGAAGGCTGAGGAGATCTATGCCAAGAACGGAACCCTTCCCGACCCGAACTCCACTGACAATGCCGAGTTCCAGATCGTCCTCTCCATCATCCGCGAAGGCTTGAAGGTCGATCCCAAGAAGTACCACAAGATGAAGGAGAGATTGGTGGGTGTGTCTGAGGAGACCACCACTGGTGTGAAGAGGCTTTACCAGATGGAGCAGAGTGGCACCTTGCTGTTCCCTGCCATCAATGTCAATGACTCTGTCACCAAGAGCAAGGTATGCATCTTCAAATCTGTCGTAGATATTGTTCATTTTGCTTTAGATCTGAATTTTAGGTACTTAATTTGCGATTTGATAGCATAATTTTGATGTGTTCTGGCTAATAGAGATCTTAGAGGCACTAATTCATATCCAACTGTTCAGTTTCTGTGTGATTAGTGTGTCCAGTCATTCTCTAAGGTTGAGATATTAACTGAGTTTGGATCACTTGATTCGTTAAACTCTATAATTGCTCTCTGTTTGATCTTAATTCAATGCTTTGAATTCTCACGGAGCTGTTTGGTTTCTGAGAAAAGAAGTGAAAGCAGAATGAGAAGCACCTTGTTTATTTTGTTCACATTAACTACAACTGTATCTTTGATTTCTGGACACATGAATTTAATAACTAAGTTGGATGATTTGATAATGCTTCAATGTGATCTTGTTAGACTTAAATTCAATTGCACAATGAGTTAGAGGTTTGAAAGTTTTGATTTTTTTATATCTAACAATGTATTCTTTACAAGTGCTCTGTTTTTTATCCTTCCCACAATTCAATAGTATATGAGGTGCTTGGTGTCTGAGTAAGTTTAGGCTAATACAGGATTACCTTGACACTTAAAATTTCATAACCTGAATTTAAATGATTTGATAATGCTTAAGTGCTCTATAATTATTGGATTTAGCTGCCATTAGTTAATTAACTGCAGTAAATTGATTTTTATTATTATTGTTGTTTTATATAATAATGTCTTGCATCTTTGTGTTTCCAGTTCGACAATTTGTATGGTTGCCGTCACTCTCTACCTGATGGTCTGATGAGAGCCACTGATGTCATGATTGCTGGCAAGATTGCAGTTGTTTGTGGATACGGAGATGTTGGAAAGGGTTGTGCTGCTGCCCTCAAGCAAGCCGGTGCACGTGTGATTGTGACCGAAATTGACCCAATCTGTGCCCTTCAGGCCCTGATGGAAGGTCTCCAAGTCTTGACTCTTGCAGATGTTGTCTCTGAGGCCGATATTTTTGTGACCACAACCGGTAACAAGGACATCATCATGGTTGATGACATGAGGAAGATGAAGAACAATGCCATTGTTTGCAACATTGGTCACTTTGACAATGAGATTGACATGCATGGAGTGGAGACATTCCCGGGAGTGAAGCGCATCACCATCAAGCCCCAGACAGACAGGTGGGTGTTCCCCGACACCAAGAAGGGTATCATTGTGTTGGCGGAGGGTAGGCTGATGAACTTGGGATGTGCAACCGGTCACCCAAGCTTTGTTATGTCGTGCTCGTTCACAAACCAGGTGATTGCTCAGCTTGAGTTGTGGAAGGAGAAATCGACAGGCAAGTATGAGAAGAAGGTGTATGTTTTGCCCAAACACCTTGATGAGAAGGTTGCGGCACTCCACCTCGGCAAGCTCGGAGCCAGGCTCACCAAGCTCTCCAAGGACCAGGCTGACTACATCAGTGTGCCGGTGGATGGTCCCTACAAGCCTGCTCACTACAGGTACTGAGGAGCGAGGGAATGCATTTAATTTTATGGTAAAATGTGGCGATTTGTTTTGGTTCCTAGGGTTGGTCGGGAAAGGATAAGTTTGGATGGAAAGCAATTGATTGGTCTATTCTCTTCCTTGTTAGGGTTTGAATAAAGGTCGAATGTGGGATTTATTTGGAATTAGTTTGTAACTCCAACATCATGAGTTTTATGCTCTGCATTTTTAGGAAAAAAGAAGAAAAGATTCCCATTTACTCTTTGCTTGGTTTAAGTTTTGTTGTTGGAATTTGGATTGCCCTTTTAGTAATGCTTGATGCAGTGGTAGGGTAGGTAATGGTTGGTAGGATCCCGAATTTCCGAATCCGAACAAGAATTGTTTGTTATGTTGTTGTTGGGAGTTGATTTTGCTTGAACCTCTCCAGGGTTCCCGCGGACTCTAATTTGCAACTCTCGATGACAACGATGTGTTCATCAATGCTGTATTTTCTTTCGCTTCTCAGAGGCAAACCCCAAAACTCACAATCTAATCCATGACTTGTTATAAGGCATATCACAATCAATCCAAGCTTCACCCAACAAAGAAAACACATTCTTCCTAATAACAAACAACAAAACCAGTTCCCAAATACTGTCATATACTGTTTCAACTAATCACAAGTTGCTACAAACATCTAAGAATGAAGAAACCATATCTAAGTTAAAGCCTCTACTGTCCAACACAACTCTATATATCTTCCTCAGACTGAACAGTTAACAACGGTCTTGTTACAACTTACAAGCACAAGAATAGATCGGATCATATCATACACGAAACAACAACAAACTAAGTCATTTTACGAATAATGTTGTGTATCATATTATGCACGGATTAATATTTGTTATACGGATTCTACTCCCAACTTTTCTTTATAACAGAACATTAAAGATCGGTTCATGTTACACAACTATAACAAAGTCCAGGACAAAAAAAGTCATCTGATATCAGAAAACAATATTAACAACCCCAGGGTCCAAAATGGCCAAAAAGACCAGCAACTGATACCTTTTACAATGGTTATCCCCAACTATGCAAAAAGTTTAGCTAGTCACTTCTCGAATACGTGAAACTAAAGTCTAAACCTAAATACCGTTTCCATGATTGCTCACTATCTATAACTCTTGCAAAAAAAAAAAAAAAAAAAAAAAAAGAAGATATTGCACGATTCACAAGTCTTCTTCCTAATCGAACACCAGGTAACATGCTGTTAAATTTCAGGAACATCATCAATCAAATTTGCATAAATTTGAATAAACAGAAAAACACAAGTAGGTAACAAACAAGACTACGTATTTCATGCTAACAACAAAAAGCTACACGTCAAGAAAAATTGCAATTGATGACAGCACAAGGGATTGGAATAAACTTCGAAGATCATTAGATATTGGTACACAAAAGAAACAATAAAAGATTCTTAACTTGAAGAATATGACGGTATGGACCATTTCTTTTAAAACAAGTAGCAATTCCTACACCCCCACAAGCCTTGGTGCAACAGAAATGTGGACCAAACCACATGCTTTAACATAAAAAAGGGTGTTCACAATTTCATCAAATGTCTAGTTAATATCCATTTTTGAAACAGGCTGATGAGATGATCTCCCTCGTAGAGTAACGATCCCTCTCTAATGAGATTTAACTCGATTATTATCAAGGACTGCTATTCTCAGCCAATGACATTGAAGAATAGGATTGGCCTTGGCTCTGGTTGCCTCGTATTTATGGGTAAGCCCTGTGTTCTACCGCCTACTCCAATCCTATATTAGAAACCAAGAACATTGAAATGAAAATTTCAATAACTTAGGCAAAATGTACTAATATATGATTGGGTAAGCCCTGTGTTCTACTGCCTATTCCAAATTGTTCCACCCGAAAACCACTACTTCCAGCCTTAAATCACTTTAGGCAAAATGTACTAATATATGACTGGTTTTCATCTATTAGAAACCAAGAACATTGAAATGAAAATTTCAATAACTTGGGCTAATACAAGTGACCCAACACAAAGACTAGTGCTCTTAATGCATAAGATTCCCAACACAAACAACAACAACAACAACAAAAAGCCCAGAAACCCTAAACAGAAAGTCATAAAAAGAAACGCATACCATCATCAATATCCTAAGGAGGCATGCATGAAAGAAATTTCAGATCTCCACTCAACACCAAGTTCATCATATAGTTATACAACAAAACAAAACATGGGTCTTAAATGTATTGTCACAAACACAAAAAAGACACCAAATCCCAGAAACAAATCATATTACCACTTCCCCTCAAGAGTTTCCAAAGGGTTTTGAGTAGGTGGGTTGGGAGAAGGAGTGGGAGAGGAGAGGGACGACAAGGTTTGGATGAGAGTGGTAATGTGATCTGTTTATGGGATTTGGTGTCTTTTTTTTTGTTTTTTGTGACAATACATTTAACACCCATGTTTTATTTTGCTGTACAATAATATGATGAACTTGGTGTTGAGGGGAGATATAAAATTTCCTTTCAAGAGAACTTGATTTTAGGTTTTATGCATGCCTCTTTAGGATATTGATGATGATACACCATTCTTTTTTATGGCTTTCTGTTTAGGGAAATGTAGGGTTTTTGGGTTTTTTTTTTATGTTTGTGTTGGGAAATTTATCTATTGAGAGAATTATCCATTAGATAATGGTACGTACACGAAAGAAACAGTAAACGATTCTTAACTTGAAGAATATGATGCTATTGACCATTTCATTATATATGAGTAACAATTGCTACAGCCCCCGCAAACCTTGGCGTAAGAGAAATGTGGACCAAACCACATGCTTTAACATCAAAAAAGATGTTCACAATTTCATCAAATGTCTACTTAATTTTCATTTTTGAAGCGAGCTGATGAGATGATCTCCCTCGTAGAGTAACCAATCACTCTCTAATGAGATTTAACCTGATTAAGCCCTGTATTCTACTGCTAACTACAAACTGTCCCAATCCCAACCTCTACTTCCAACCTCTACATCACTTAAGGCAAAATGTAGTGATATATGACTGGGTTTCAATTCATATATTAGAAACCAAGAACATTGAAATGAAAATTTCAATAATTTAGGTTTATGCAAGAGAACCAACACAAAGACTAGTACTATCAATGGATAAATTTCCCAACACAAACCACAGCAAAAGCCTAGAAACCCTAAACAGAAAGCCATAAAAAGAAAGACATATCATCATCATCAATATCCTAAAAGAGACCTGCATTAATCCTAAAATCAAACTCTCTTGAAAGGAAATTTCAGATCTCCCCTCAATACTCCAAGTTCATCATATAATTATACAGTAAAAACAAAACATGGGTCTTAAATGTACTGTCACAAACACAAAAAAGACACCAAATCCCAGAATAAGATCACATTACCACTTCCTTTCCCCACAAGATGCCATTTTTCTTGGCCTCAAGTTTTGATGTCTCTGATGTTCCTTGCACACCCAGTAATGACCTCACAGCCTCTGTTGTAAGGATTGGCCTGCCCAGCTTGGCAGTTGTAGTAAGAGGCACCTGGTTTTGCACAAGGAATCATGTCCCTCTTCAGAGTCTCATAGCTTATATACTTCTTCTGCATCACCAGGACTCTCCTGTTGATCTCAGAATCCATTTCTGGCTCTTCCATGCACTCTCCAATACTTTTGGTGCAAACCCTTCTCACCATTACATCAAGCTCACTCCTTTCCATTGAATTGAGGCCTAAAAGTGAAACCCCATTGCAGATTAGGAGATGGGTGTGGAAGAAAAGGAGGGTAAAGTAGAGTGTGGTGAAGAGGTTGAGCTGGGTTTTGCCCATTTTTTTTTTGTTTTCTGTGTTTTTGCTTCACTTCTTGTTTGTGACTTTTGTAAAGTAAAGGGAGGTTCTTGGTGGAGGAATCATAAGGACTCACAAACAGTGCCAAGCATGCAATTGGAGGTAGGCTACCACTAAAATCATGCCATCTGTGGAAGGATGGTTTCACTGATGGATCCATTGTATAATGGTTCCAATTACAATCTGGTGGTTGGCTCATTCAATGATTGTTATCTAATTTATTTAGTACACAATTTTACTTTTTTTCACCAAACAAAATAAATGTAACAAATTTCCATCAAGAGTAAATAATTGGACCCATAATTTTGTTGTGTGTATAGAAAATCATTAAATTTTGTTAGACAAGCTGCTACCACCATTTGTTTGTATCTTCTAAATTTTTTAAAATGTGAAGGTTTACCAAAAGATAATATGAGGCATTGAAGATAGTTAGTTATTTAATGGTTCTTTTTGTACTAATGTATCTCAAAATTTCCATATTTATTTATTATATTTTGATGGACTTAGATGATAATATACTAAAGGGGGACAAAAGTGGAATTGGGACCATACATGTGATGATGTTAGTGGAATTAAGAGAGAATGTTATGATGAATTAAATTGAAGCAACCAATTAAGAGGATGTTGTTGAAGCTGTACATAGATAGCATTGCACTCCTTAATTCCTATCTTCACCTTCACTCACAAGCCTCACTTATTTCTCTTCATAGAACCTTTGAGGGTTGCTGTGGCTGTGAATAGCTTTTCTACCATGGATATTCTTAACAACATGCTTTTGATCTTTCAGGATCGATCTTTCCAAATCTCTATGATCAGCAAATCTTGTCCAATTTACGATGATTAGAGCCAACAACCATTGGGCAAAGGGTTTAAGGCGCTTGGTCTCATCCTGAGGTCATAGATTAAATGTTGTTGGTATTGCATATAAAAAAAAAAACTATAATTAGGACCTAAGTTACATATTTAAGTAGCAAGATAAAATACAATTAGGCACTTCACTTTCCCATAGTATACATGTTTAGCAAAGCATGAATGTATAGGTGGTTTGGCAAGATGGAGCAGGAATAAAGATAATGAAAACTATCCAATCCTAATCAATTAGAGATAGCCCTGTAAACACAAATTGAATCACTACAAAAGCAAAAACTTTTTTTAAGGAAGCATACATTAACGCAATGCATGATAGAGGAAGCTCTTTTCAAGTAATGCAATGTATGACGAAACAAGATTACAAGATCTACTGGTTACTGTGTGATGCATATGTTTTGTGCTGCTCAATTCGGCCGCACAAAAATAATTTGTCATCTTATTCACGTATTAAGAATTTTCTTAACTGTTTATTTTGATTCCAATCTCCAATTGAGATTCAGTTTCTGGATCTCGAATTTGTGACCTGTGGGAGGCCACAAAAAACGGACTCCGAAATATGTTTTTGACACACTGTCTGAGACGCGAGAGTAAAATCTCAACAGCTCCGCGGAGGATTTGGTTTATAGTGGAGGATTTGGTGCACAATGATGGATTGATTCACGTAAATGAGCTTGGCGTATGATGAGGAACCCTCGTGATGGCTTGAGGAGGCGACACATGCTTTGGAGGAAGTTTTCCGTTTGTTGTAGGGTTGGAAAATATCAACCGAACAAGACTCTAGAAGCCTTTATCATCGCGACATGAATGGAGGCAAATGTGCCCGAACGAGGCATGGTGCCGATCTAATGTCACGACAACAAATTAGTTGCGGCGACAATAACGTGTATAGATGCTCGTACGGACTTCCATTGGCTTATGTCTTGATCTCTTTTTTCTTGGTAATGTTCTTTATTTTTGGGATATGACCAATAGTTTGGATGTCGCCAAGGGCTTTTCGCGTGATCGATGGCCTCGCATATGGCCGAGGCTCCTGAACATGTCCGAGATTTTACTTTCATGCCTGAAGCAGTATCCCGAAACCGCCTCCATATCGCGTTCTTGGTGTATTGACTCGTGCAGTCACATGTGCAAAAGCCTAAGTCCGAAGCCCGATGAACAGTGGTTGTTGACATTGGATGTCGTACATGTGGATTTATGGAATAACACTTATAAAAAAAAGGGCACACGCTTGGACAAGATGATAAACAACAATATAGTGTGTTCGTGTTAACCAACAAAAACAGACGCATCAATATGATTATCACTTTTCAATTTAGTTTTTCGGGGGTAACTCTCTCCTATAACCTGAAACTCACCCCACATCGTCGGTAAAAAAACTCAAACTCGATTAATCAAAGATGTAAATCGCTTAAACCGCTTGACATATATATTACTAACAATAGTGTACATCTTTTGAAGATAAATATGTACATTTTATAACAATGATGTGCAGTAAATATGTATCAACAGACATATGTACCAACTGTATATTCTTTAGTGGTAATTATGTATCTTTAGAAAGAAAAAAATTGCACTTTCTCTGGTTGATTTTGATTTGACCGACACAGTTGAGTGATCAAGAAAGCAAATAAAGGCCCCATTTCATTTACTACTCTGCTTTCTTTGCTCTCTGTCCCAACCATTTTGCTTTCTCTGTCTCTGATCGGAGAGATGGAGAAACTGATCGCCGCCGGCAAGCTCTGCACCCACCTCCGGTTTCTTCTTTTCATGTCCTCTGCTCTCTTCTTCTTCCTCATTACCTCTAACTTGCAAAATAAAGCCAACCCATTTTCCATAGTTTGGAGCAAATCAAAATTCAGAGCCCAAAATTTAGATTCTTGCACCGGTCGATACATTTACATCCACGATCTTCCTGCTAGATTCAACCAAGACTTGCTCAAGAACTGCCGCTCCATCCCCACCGGAATCGAGTCCAAGATGTGCGGTTTCTTGGAAAACTCCGGCCTCGGCCCTCGGATTCAAGATTCCGGCGACGTTTTGATGAACAATAGCTGGTTCTCGACCAGCCAGTTCTTACTGGAAGTGATCTTCCATAACAGGATGAGACAATACGAGTGCTTGACCAATGATTCCTCCATAGCTTCTGCTGTTTTCGTGCCGTTTTACATTGGTCTTGACGTGAGTAGGTTTCTTTGGAAGCCCAACATTACTGCCCGGGACGCCGGAGGGGTCGAGCTTGTCGAGTGGCTCTCCGGGAAGCCTGAGTGGAAGAGAATGTGGGGGAGGGATCATTTCTTGGTCGCCGGGAGGATTGCTTGGGATTTCCGGAGGCAAACGGACGGCGAGACGGATTGGGGGAGCAAGTTTATGTTCTTGCCGGGATCTAGCAACATGACATTGTTGTCCATTGAGTCTAGTGTTTGGAATAACGATTTTGCGATCCCGTACCCGACCTACTTCCATCCGTCCGCGGATAGCGAGGTGCTCGAGTGGCGGGAGAGGATGAGGAAGAGGAAGCGGGACTATTTGTTTACGTTTGCTGGCGCTGCGAGGCCTGGTCGGGATAGTACTATTCGGGGCGAGATCATTAGGCAATGCGAAGCTTCCGCGGGCGCTTGTAATTTTGTGGATTGTCGTTGGGGATCGAAGAAATGTGACGATCCGGTGAATGTTATGAAAGTGCTCGAGAGTTCGGTGTTTTGCTTGCAACCTCGCGGGGACTCGTACACCAGGCGATCGACATTTGACTCCATTCTGGCCGGGTGCATTCCGGTTTTCTTCCATTCGGGCACTGCTTATGTGCAATATGTGTGGTACTTACCGAAGGATCATACCAAGTACTCGGTGTACATACCAATGAGCGATGGGGACAGGGAAAAAGTTAGTATCAAGGACACATTGCTTCGGATTCGCGAGGAAAAAGTGGTAGCGATGAGAGAGGAGGTACTAAAGTTGATTCCGAAGATAGTGTATGCAGACCCGAGGGCTAAACTCGAGACTCTCGAGGATGCGTTTGATGTAGCGGTTAAGGGGGTGCTAGAGAGAGTGGCGGGTGTTAGGAGGGCAGTCGAGGAGGGTAGAGATCCCGGTGTAGGTTTCTCGGAACAAAACCATTTTAAGTTCAAATATCCAATAGAGGAGAGGTAAGTGATGTAGTATTGGCTACGTACGTAATTTGAAGTTGATCTTTCACAATATTTAATGAACTTACAAAATTGCATAAACAATTGCCTACTACAGTCCATCATCAACTCTGTATTCATTAAGGTTAGAACTTATATATGTTCATAATCACCTTAAACGCTAAAATTAGCGTATTGTGTCCGTGTCAAGTGAGTGCATTGAAACTGGAGAAATTAAAAGGCAAATAACGACCGACACTAGTACGAGAGTCGTGCACTGCATGTGACAACAATAGTATCAATTATTTGATGACATATATGAAGACAAAAGAGAGGTAAGAGATGGGTCATGCATGAGTTTTGGCTGTTGGAGCATTCATATGATCTGGACCATCTGGTTAGGTATAGATCGCTCCATAAAAACACAAGGTTTCAAGAAATGGGTAATTACAGTTTCCTACTCTATGGTAAACATTCTTTTCAGTTTGATACCCTATAATTTTTTTTGACATGTATTTCCTATCCTATGGTATGCAAAGTTTGTTCCGTCAGTTAAACTTGACGGAAATAGCACTGTTTGGTCATGTGCTGGGCACATGA
>JAYMTH010002600.1:0-12295 GCA_036897465.1 Pelargonium australe
TGCACTTAGGACTTTTGGTGACAAGACTTTTGGCTACAACAAATATTGACTTTTGGTGACAGGATGCGAGTTTAAGCTACCTAAATGGCTGTCGCGGAAAGTGAACTTTCTTGTAGTGCAAAACAAATATCAATCGCATCTTGTGGGTTGAGGTTATTTTAGTCACCGATCATTGTCAATAACGTTTTTTCGTTTGAAATTTCCACATGAGCTACAAAAGACTCCAACCTCTTCTTCCACAAGTGATAAGTAGAGGTCCCAAATAAAACAAGCACTTAATAGGGTTAGTTTTGTGCATAAATGCATGGCCTGGTGCAGCACAGCCATGTATATAACAGAAGCAGAAGATCTTTAACCTCCATATTTGCCTAGTAACCTCCTTCTCCATCTCTTTAATATATTACTGCTAGTTTATAGTAGCTGCAGAGCAGAAACTGAGAACCATGCATACACAACTTGTGATTTATCAGAAACCATAGCTGGTAATTATCTATATAAAATGCAAAATATGGCCGCCCTAGTGATGAACATAGGAGCAGCTATTTGTGGGTAGCTGTTAACACAAAGAGAAACTGAGTTTCAGTTTCAGTTTCAGGTCATAAAATTAGAATTCCTAGCCTACCTAGCTACCATATATAGAGAGAGAGCTCAGCTACCAGCTATCAGTACAAAAACTATATATATATATATAACTTCTCTGTCTCACATATTTATGGTGTAGCTTATAGATTATATATATAAATATATTTAGCTAGGCTTTACCAGACCAGACCACCTTAATTAATTACTACGTACAGTACTATATATATGCGAACTGTATCATTAATATTGTCGGCGTAAAAACAAAAACTTGAACGTTTTCATTACTGTATCTGTTGAAGTTGAATTAAAGTCCATTTTAGATTTAAAGTGACATATATACAAAGTGTATAGTTAATGAATATTCTTTGTGTATGAGTGTAATGTAACTATCACACGTGACGATGGTGCATTTATGTATGTGTGTTAGGGTTTAATGTATGATACGGTAGAAATGTGATCGATATTGATGGGTAGTGTAGTGTGTGTGATCCAGGTGGGTGTTTTTGCCTTTACTGTACGGGTTAATTCAGACAATTTGGATTACCTTCCTCACTGGATGGTGACACTTTTGACTCTCTCTCCTCCCTCTCATGTCTTAATTTAAGCTCAAAAGTTTTTATTTTGTATGTTTCCTTAAAATAAGTGTTTGTGTTTTTTTTAAGGAGTTGATTCCCGCGTATAAGTATTTTATTTCATGTGAAATTTTTGGCACTTTTAAAGAACGAAGAATATCACATAAATTACATTTCTTTTCTCTTATGAAATGCAAATTGGCCTACTTGATTTGTTAACTCTATAATGTTTTACTGATATGTAAAATGCTAGTTTTTATTGATGAGGTTGACCAAATCTAATATGTTATATGACTTGTAGTTTATATTACTCAACTAATATATATGTTGGTTATAATTTATTTTGATAAGTATTACTGTTTGTAACAAATCATTATATTATTAAATTATTTTTTAAATACTTCATGTTCGTTTTAGTCATTTCCGAAACAATTTCAACTGCATTCTTATAACTTTTTACTACTTTTTAGTAGTGTTATTATACACATATGTGGGGAAAACTATTAGACTAGTTTTAATTTTATAATAAATATTACAAAGCTAACACTTGTGAATCATTGCATTACATATAATCTCTACTAATATAAGCAAGTCAAATCAAATTTGTTTATTTTATTACCCTAAGATGTTGGGCTGATTCCGGCCCATGTAAAGCTTGAAACCTGTTTGGGCCAGAATGGCCCATCTCGATCTGCAATAATAGAATACAGGTAACTAACTTACGAACTAACAAGAGTAACAGCGTACGTAGTAACAGGCGCCAGTTTTATGGAGGAACAGAAATGCGAGCTCTGGTCTCTACGAGTCAATTTGAATTTGGTTGGTACAAATTCCCAATCGCGACCCACCTGGTCTCTTCGCTCTCATCAATGGTTGGGTTCGGAATTGGGATTGAGACCATTCAATCCAATTGGTCCCTCCCCACAACGGTTAAAAATACGTATACGCACTCCAGAATGAAGAAAGTCTTTTTTTTTTTTTTTCCCAAAAAAATTGAAGAGGGTTTCTGGTTTCTGCACTTTCTGCTCTGCTTGGTTTGGATTGAGCTCCACATCCCATGCATTATCAGCTTAATTTAAGGGGCTCTCTGATAGCGACTACACAGTTGATTGTTCTTATGGTCAAGTGGAAACCCCCATGGGTTGATTCCAGTAACCAGTCCACTTTCTTGCTCTCTTTTTTTGAAATTTTACCAATCTGCCTGACCACACATCGTATGATCGATCATCATCATCATCATCCATTTGATGAAATGGGTTCATTAATTTGATTGATATGGTTGGACTTGGGGTCTGCTCTTGTATGTAAGTGTTGGTGATGCTTTTTGGTACTGGTTTATTAATGCCCATTATGTGTTTGTGAAATGTCCACTGAGGAGTACTATGCAAATGCTTCTGCTCTACTGCTACTACTTTTAATTCTTCTGTTTTGTCACTGTGCCTATTGGCTTTGGGATGAGTTAAAGTTCCTTTATGTCCCCTGAAAAAGTAGTCTTGAGCCTGTCCTGCAAAATTCAACCATTCCATTGGGTTTTGGGACCATAGCCCTCAACCAGTCCTTCCCTCCTTTACATTTGTTGCCCAATACCCACTACCATGTATCTCACTCCCTCTCCCAGTTCCTAACCATGGCCACTTACCTTACCCTCTATCAAATTTTTATTTCACCTAGTACATAAGATGGTAAAATCAGTAATGGGTTAGTGGGTATGTGTCCTTTTCTTGTCTTTGCACTTCACTTCTCACTATCACTAATTCATTCTTATTTATTCAATGTCAAGACCATTAGGGCCATCTGCATGGAATGTTAAAAGAAATTGGTCCAAGGTTTGAGCTGAGTTTGAGGTGTTTTGGTAATGCTCATCATGTAGTGTTTGTGACTCCATATAATGCAAGCTGTCTTTTTTTTTTCTTTTTTCTTTTCTATTCAATTCAAAACTTTCCTTAAGCAATGCTGTGTTACTTTGGTTCTGTGATAAGTACAAATTTGTTCCCTTTTTTATCTTTTTGTAAAATATTGTCTTCTTTATAGGATTTGTGAGTTTTTTGAGGGTGGAGCTCTGTGATCTTTTTGCATATGGTTGATTCTTACTCCTTATTCATGTATGCTAGTTGTTTTGTTCATATGTGCCTATCTGGTAAGGAATAAACTGTTCAGATTTGATTTGATGCTAATGCTATCCTCTTGTTTCTTCTTTTTCTCTCTCCTCTTAAGCTTGCAGCCCGTTTCTGTGCTTCTTCTCTTCCCTACATTTCTTTCCCTTTTATCAATAAAAAACAAGATACACCCAAAGATTCTCAGGGAAAACGTGGAAAATGTTACATGCTGCCAATACTTTCTATGCTTGTCCCTAAGCCATCATCACAACATTTTTTCATGTCTCTTCTTTTGGTGCAACATCTCTCTCAATGAATCAAAATCCTAATATTGCCTTGAATAAACCATGATGAGAAGCTGATGTTTGTTGTACAGAAATATGCCCCACATGCAAATTGAAGACCCTGATCAGGAGGAGAAGCCTTTAATAACATCCAGGGAACCTCTGCAGGTTGCTACAAATCTGCATATATCAGCCAAAATGATGCCCAACAGTGGAGATCATAGTTTGGAGGAGCTCTCAAAAAAGAGTGCAGAGATTAAGCGGAGAGGAAGGAGGAGAAGTAGAGGAAGTAAAATGGAGAAACTTTTGCTGGAACCAAAGCTTGACACATTTGCCGGGTCTCCTCTTGCATGCAAGAGTCTTATGTTCCACCGAAGACCAGGGTATGGCCAACTTGGGACGAAATGCATGGTTAAGGCCAACCATTTCTTGGTAGAGATACCGGAGTCAGATTTTATTCAGTATAGCGTAAGATTTCTGTATCCAAGAACAAGAATTCCCAATTTTATCTCAAGCTCTGTAGGAAATGAATAATGTTTGTAACAATCATTCCATAATATGTGCTTATTTTGTTTTTTATGGTGTAGGTTAAAATAACTCCCGAGGTTACTTCTTGTAAAATGAACAAAGCTATCATGACCCAGTTGGTGAAACTGCATAGAAAATCAGATTTAGGAATGAGGCTACCTGTTTATGATGGAGGAAGAAACCTTTACACAGCTGGGTTGCTGCCTTTTACCTCTAAGGACTTCAATATTATTTTAGTTGACACTGATGAAAGGACAGGGTACAAGAGGTAATTGATTCATAATAATTCTTCGCTTCCAAGAATTAGTGGAATATATTAGCCTTATTATATGTTTTTGAATTAACTTTTAGCGCTATTGTATTAGGGAACATGAATTTAAAGTATCAATTGAGTTTGTCGCTCTGGCTAGTATGTTCAAGTTACGTGAGCTTCTCGCCGGTAAACAAGTGGATACCCCTCAAGAAGCCCTTAGTATAATTGATATTGTATTGAGGGAACTTGCATCTCAGAGGTGCATTTTCTCATTGTTTTTTTTTTTTTTTTTTTTTTTTTTTCAGATATAATGTGTGTTTTCCTTACGTTTTTTCACAATCTTTTCATTGACTCTTCAATTGTCTGTTATTATCTCTGTCATTGTGATTATTTAGGTTTATATCAGTTGGAAGGTCTCTATATTCTCCTGATATCAAGAAACCGCAGCAGCTGGGTGGTGGCTTAGAACTGTGTAGTGGTTTTTACCAGAGCATAAAACCTACACAAATGGGACTGTCACTGAACATTGGTTGTCATTTCTTCAACTTGCTTAATTTTTACCCGTGAATTTGAAGGCATTGTAGCAGACTAGTAGACACATTTTTTATTTTTATCGATGGTTCTGCAAATTTTAACTCTCTTTTTTTTTTTTTTTTTTTTTTTTTTTTCCTTTCCCATTCAGACATGTCAACAACTGCATTCATTCAACCTCTCCCTGTCATTGAATTTGTTGCTAAAATTTTGTGTAAAGATGTGTCGTCACGACCATTATCAGATGCAGATCGTGTTAAGGTAACTACTTTATATGCACAAACTTTACAGATTCATTTTTTTCTTTTACATTATTATACATAATTGAGTAGAGAGAAGAATCTGTTGTTTTATATCTAGAGGCATACACCCAAGCAAGCAGATTTGCATGTCAAACTTAGTCAGCTCAATCTGTAGCCAGAATGTGTTGGTTGATTCACTATACATACCTCTCTAGTAGTCCAAGTAGTAGATCCCATAATCATTTTGCTGCTAATTAAGAAGATAGATACTTTTCAACATTATGTAATAAGTTACTTTTTCTATGAAATATTGCAGGTTAAGAAAGCCCTTAGGGGTGTCAAAGTTGAAGTTACACACAGAGTAAACCAAAGAAGGAAATACCGAGTTTCAGGACTGACATCACAACCTACAAGGGAGCTGATGTATATTATATTCAGATTTTGGTCTCCTAATTCTTCTTCGAAGATGGTTGAAGTTGTTACTTTTTTATTGCAAATTCTAATCTATCACAACTTGTTTTTGGTTTTCTTCCAGTTTTCCAGTTGATGAGCAAATGAACATGAAATCAGTCATTGATTACTTCCAAGAAGTGTATGGATATACCATTAAGTACCCCCATTTACCTTGTCTACAAGTAGGAAACCAGAGAAAGGTGAATTATTTGCCAATGGAGGTAAGCATTGATTGATTCCAACTTCCTGGTAAGGAGCAATCTCAGTTTGTTTTGAACAATTCACATGGACTTTATTTCAGGCTTGCAAGATAGTCGAGGGACAGAGATACACTAAAGGGCTGAATGAAAAGCAGATTACTTCTCTGCTAAGGGTTTCTTGCCAAAGACCCCGTGAACAGGAAATGGATATATTACAGGTCCGCATCACCGAGTCATTGAATTGTAGCCACTTAAAATTCGGTTGGCATTACAATGTTCCATTTTTGCTGTCTCTTATGTATCCATTACATCGTTCAACAGTTAATAAGTTAAGACATTCATAAGTGGACAGACAATATGCACTTTGGTAATGAATATGGTTTAGGATAGCACTACCTATAGTTTCAGTGTGTGTACAATGTTATTTTTCTCCTGTTCAGAAAACTGAATTAACCGGCATAATTTTTGCAGACAATTGACCAAAATAGATATGATCAGGACCCCTATGTAAAGGAGTTTGGTATCAGTATAGATAACAAACTTGCAGCTGTTGAGGCTCGGGTTCTTCCAGCTCCATGGGTAAGTTAACTAACATTTAGAGCCACTTAACCTGACTTTCAGCATCATTATCTTAACAGCATTATTCATTTTTATACTTTTCTCCTTATAGCTGAAATATCATGACTCTGGAAAAGAAAAAGAGTATCTACCTCATGTTGGCCAATGGAACATGATGAACAAGGTATGCCTAATCATGCAGAGATATTAGAATTTTGAATAGATTAATGCTTGTGGTAGCATATGCAGATAACCTGGACCTAATAAACTCTTCGTTCCTGTGATTACACAGAAAGTGATCAATGGAAGCACTGTTAGATACTGGACTTGCATCAACTTTTCACGAAGTGTCCAAGATAGCACTGCTCGTGCCTTTTGTCAGCAATTGGTTCAGATGTGCCAAATCACTGGCATGGTAAACTTTCTTGAATTGGTACTATTTAACAATAGCAGGTTATGATGAAATGTGAGTGACTTCTCAATAGTCATTGTGGCATCTGGATACTTAAAATATTAATTCTGATGGCTGCTTAATTGCCTGCACTAATGATCTTACCATTGTCAACCATTTACCTCAGGAGTTTAACCCGGATCCTGTAATTCCAATATATTCTGCGAAGCCAGATCAGGTAAAGAAGACTTTGAAATCTGTCTATCATGCTGCTGTAGATAAGCTTGAAGGGAAAGAATTAGAGTTACTTATTGCCATTCTCCCAGACAACAATGGCTCTTTGTATGGTATGTCATTTGCTCTCATTTACTACAATAAGCTGGGTTGTTATATATAGAACTAGCCTTCATTAGAGGTTTGTGAAACAGTCATAGTCATAGTTATTTCAATGTTTAATCTATTATTTTCAAAGTGAAAAATTTCTTGTTCTAAAAATGGTCAGAACTGCTTCACTAACGCCTGAAGCATTGCATTTGCTTATGTTTTAAACTCAGAAAGAACTAAATTTTCTCCAAATGTTGAGCGTGCAAAATCGTGAAGACCCAATATGTACCATGTATTCTGAATAAATAAAATATTCTTTACTCAGGTGATCTGAAACGAATTTGCGAAACAGAACTAGGCTTGATTTCTCAGTGCTGCCTCTCAAAATATGTCTTCAAGATTAACAGACAGTACCTGGCAAATGTGTCGCTTAAAATCAATGTCAAGGTATGTCATTGTTGAGTGATCTGTTGCATTACAAGCCAAAACTATAGAGCTTAATGCCTAGTATGCAGCTCAAATCAGTTGTTTTTCTGGACTTGAATTAATGCCTTTTCTCCTCTTACTTTGCATAGCTCGGGGGAAGAAATACTGTGCTCTTGGATGCTTTAAGGTGGAAAATTCCTTTGGTTAGTGACATTCCAACAATAATATTTGGAGCTGACGTAACTCACCCAGAATCTGGAGAGGACTACAGTCCATCAATAGCTGCTGTGAGCATTTCAAACTCAAAAATCCATTTTTGAGCTCCATATTTGAGATGTACTGAATAATCTCTTATAGGTTGTTGCATCCCAAGACTGGCCAGAGGTCACAAAGTATGCTGGGTTAGTAGGTGCCCAACCTCACAGAGAAGAACTCATTCAAGATTTGTTCAAAACCTGGAAAGATCCTCAAAAGGGTACAGTTACTGGAGGCATGATCAGGTAATGTTCAAGACTTTATGACTTGATCCTGTTAATCAGGGGCACACTATCCTTTTTAGGTGCTCCTAATAGTTCTACGCCAAACAACTTCATATATTTCATGAACAGATAAATTTAAGATCTGAAGTTAAGTTGATACCAAATGAGAGGAAGGTTGTTGATCACTAATTACCTGACTTCAGAATATCTTTACTAGAAACAGAAAGCAAGAGTCCTAGAATTTTACCATAATATTAACAGTTTCATCAAACAAAGTTTTTAATATATAAACTACTTTATTCGTAATCATGCATTTCCACGACTATTATCTTCCATAACTCTTATTAGTGAATAGGAAGCATGCTTAAAGTTATTTTGTGCTTAGTTACTATGTGAAATGATCTCTGATCTTAATTTCATGCTCTGCAGAGAGCTACTTCTATCATTTAAGAAAGCCACTGGACAAAAACCAGAGCGAATAATCTTCTACAGGTAGTCAACCATAACCATTATATAGAAATTTCATCCTGATTTATTTCTTCCTCAGTTATAAACGAGGCAGTAGATATATAAATCATAAACAGATATCAAATAGCTATCTGAGCTCAAGATTTTTCCCTGGTTAATCAGCTCAAGGTTTTTACGATTCTTCTAATATTTGTAATTTTTTCTATAAATAATTCTAGAGATGGTGTCAGTGATGGGCAATTTTACCAGGTTCTATTATATGAACTCGATGCCATTCGTAAGGTTGGTGAATGCATGATATTCTTGTTACATACTATCAATCATGTATCTCGTGTGCTCATATTTTGGCAATGTCCAGGCATGCGCATCACTGGAACCAAGTTACCAACCTCCAGTAACATTCATTGTAGTCCAAAAGCGTCACCATACTAGACTCTTTGCAAGCAATCACAACGACAAAAGTAGTATTGATAAAAGTGGAAATATCTTACCAGGTAACGAATTGTTCCTAGTAGCTAATGTGTTTTGTTCATGGTATTGGTCAAAGGAAATTGACTTCATAAACTGTGGGGAACTCTCTTTCATCATATCAGTAAATGTAGGCTTGATGTAGAAACAAATACTTACTAACACGTAACCATTACATGCACTAATTTGGAAATTGATATATGACTTCTCCAAGTCAATTTCTAGTCTGAAGATGAGTAACTAGTTGAAAGTTCCAAATGCAGGTACCGTGGTGGATTCTAAAATCTGTCATCCTACAGAATTCGACTTCTATTTATGTAGTCATGCAGGAATCCAGGTATGAAAATGACAAAATTCCAAGTAATCTATTAGGCATTACCATAGAACTCAAACAGTTGTTTAGAGTGTGAGATTGAGAAGCACTTTTGTTAAAACTTAGTATATAAATCATCCTCATGTTGACTATAATTTGCACTTTTGGCAGGGGACTAGCCGACCTGCGCATTATCATGTTCTATGGGACGAGAATAAGTTCAGTCCAGATGAGATCCAATCTCTTACTAACAACCTATGCTATACGTAAGATGCTTGTTTCTCACACTGTTATCAGTACAAATATCTTAAGTTACAGTAGTTTGATCCAGTTTTTCATTAATCTATTGCAGCTATGCTCGATGCACACGATCTGTCTCTGTAGGTAATACTCCGATTCACCATTTATGTGATGGTCATATCATATGCACATTATTAAGGAAAACATGCAATGAACCAATACACAATTTACATGGCCCAATTGGCATGACTCATTTGAAAACAATACATAGCAAAATGGCAAGTTAAAGCTGTGGATTTATTGTCTATGCATCGCAGTGCCTCCTGCATATTATGCTCACCTGGCGGCCTATCGAGCTAGATTCTACATGCAACCGGACGTGGAGAATGCTAAAAGATGCCCCGCAGGCGCAACAAACAGGTCATGTGTCTTACCCTTACCAGCACTGAAAGAGAAGGTGAAGAATGTGATGTTTTACTGTTAAAACTATGCATAAACTTAGCGCAGAGATCGAGATTAGGTGTATGTACATGTATGTTGGTGTTAATATTGTAGAGTGATCGCATCGCTTAAAATTGAAAATTTTGAAAGAGAGTCGTCAATTGCTAACAAGAAACAACATTCATCTTTGTTTATCATTGTACCATTACAAATATTTTACACAACTAGATTAACTAATGTAGAATAATATAGATCGAAGAAGTTTGTATCGCAATCCGCTTTTGAGTTACTTGTAACTCTATCCTATTGGATGCATCTAAATTGTTTGCTTAATTATATGTGGTTGATTGATAAGACTTGCATGTCTTGATTGAAACCCAAGGTGCTAACTTTACCAAATTATGATAAACAAGAGGTGAGTAATCAAATTCATTTGCCTCCCTCTATTGAAGATTGGTTTTGACTATAAAAAAGAAGGTAAAATTGGATTATGGACACATGTTTGGGGAATTCCCATAAATAAATAATTAGAAAAATAAATAAAGTTGACCCACTTCATAGGAAAGGTAGCCCCCACCTATTTGGGGTTTGGAAGCTTGGGCTAAGATTTTATTGTCTCAATTATGCTGATTAATTTAATATATTGAATCAACCATGCTTTCTATTTTTATAAATAAGAGCGTCACCCACACGTTTTATACATCATATGATCAAAATAGCTAAAATTATTGTCACCTCCTTTGGTCAAAATAGCTAAAATCATTACAAACACATGCATCTTGCTATCTGGTTCTTCGACCGAACTCGAATCTTTGAAGATTTTCAAATTGCTTCTGGCAATCTCCACCAAGTTTTTCTCTCTCTTCTTCAACACCGACCCGAGAACTCTCTAAAAATCCATCTCACACCATACTGACTCTCAATAACCTCGCGAGGTCATGCCTATGCCACAGTAGAAACATAACGCCCTTTTATTTTATAAATAGCCGTTTAAAACGGAAAATATAAATGCATTAGCTGATTACCAACGGCACCGTTACTGGTTTTACATGATACGACGTCAGATTGTAATTTGTGGACACACTTATTACGTGGGTCCATTGTTACGTATGGTAGGATGCTTCCTCCTCTGAATATTTATGTGTGTATATATATTTTAAAGGAAGGTCCCAATCAAGAAAAATAATAGAAATAGAGTGGACCACGAGAGAGCTAGAGATCGCTGTCCGATACACGTGGGATATAAGTGCCACGTGGTGAAGAGAGTTACAGGCTTGAGGGGTCCACGTCTGTTAATTAATAGCATTGGTAATGGTGGCTACAAATGTGGGTCTGATGCCAGCTAGGCTGCAGTGCCCACCTCAGCAACGGATCACGTGAACCAAACCCATATCTATTCTATTCACATCAGATGTTTGTAACTCTGTATGTACTTTTTTTTTTTTTTTAACCCCCAAATTTCAATTTTTTTTTACCTGGAAAAAAAAAAAAAACAATTTTATTGACTTCAAGAGCGTTACAATCATAAAACGACCCAAATGTCAATTCAAATACTGAGCAAACGCTCGAGTCACAAAATCGCAGATTCACTGCCCTAAAAAACCAAAAATCAAGAAAACTATCCAAGATGAGTCAGATGTTTTTGAAAGCTAAATCAAAAACACTAGCACCAAAAGCCTCCCCTTCGATTTGAATCAAGTGAGCCACTCCTCCAACTCAAACTCCAATGTAACGATAACAATCATCAACACCTCCCAACCGGTGACATACACCGCCGCACAAATCAACTAAAAAATCAAAACTTGCCATCATGGCAAAAAATTCAAAACTCACCGTTTTGATGAGAAAACCCATTTTTGTCTCAAAATGATATGAGTTTATTCGATAAAAGAAGATTGAACCACCGCCGGTAAAAAAAGACCAGTGGCAGTTCAAAAAAAATTTGTTGACAAAGAACTAGATGCAGCGGATAAAACGCCCATAATTCAATGTTAAGTTATATATATAAATATTACCTATACAATTTATTTCTTACATCATTATCTACTTAATCTATGTTATTTACAGTCAACACAACAATCAATTGGGACTCTCCATCTTATTAATAACGTTGTTGCGTCTTCAAGCTACCGATTGGAACTGGAAATGGAAATCAACTACAATTCATACTACAGTTTATGGTTGCGTCCTGTCCACAAAACCGCCTGCACATTCCAATCCCATCCTCAATTGCAAGAATCGATAACTAAATTTAATTAATCAAAATTTCTAGCTGTTTCCGGATACATAATTTTCATTCGACAATGGTAGAAACAGTAAAACTGTGAAATCAACTGCAAATTTACAATTTCAACAGCTAGCTATAGCCCAGTACTAGGTCTAGCTGCTAAACCCCAAACGGAGACCCGGAATCGGGAACGGCTTGCCAAGCCGACGCCCCCCCCCG
>JAYMTH010002601.1:0-12294 GCA_036897465.1 Pelargonium australe
CGGGTGGTTGTGTTTAGAGAGAGAGAGAGAGAGAGAGAGAGAGAGAGAGAGAGAGAGAGAGAGAGAGAGACGGTGGCATTGGAGGAGTTAGGTGAGAAAACAATTAGAACATGTAGATTGCGTGTGTCGCGTCAGAAATCACGGGAACTCCCTCCCTCCCTATCACAGCTTGCATTTCCATTTCCACTTCCACTTCCACTTAATAAGTCTATACACTAAGTACACTCTACATGTAATAATATTGTTGTTTTTGCTGCTACGCGCTTCTCTTCCGCGGCGGCGCTCCTCTACATCCTCATCAACACCCTACGCCCATCTGTTTTTGTCCACGTGGCAACATCAGACGCGTCAAGCAAGTGGGGGTGGACCCACTCCCGCTAGTCACGGCCCCACTAACGAAAGCGTAGATTTCTTTCCTTCCAGTTTCATGCAGCTAAGCTGGTCTAGACTTTAAATATGGCAACTTCTGTTCACCTTTTGATCACAACCCTCTCTCTCTCTCTCTCTCTCTCTGTAGCTTCAATAACTCTTTATAAAAAGGAAAAAAGCTTAGTTCTGTCTCACCTTCTTCTTCTTTTTCCTTTTTTCTTGCAACACCTTGTTGTCTGAGCTAAATATACACCAACAATGGCCGGTAATGGCGTAATTGTTTATGCGGCGGTAATGCTGGTGGTCCTCCTCTCGGCTGTGGCGGCCGAGGATCCTTACCGCTACTTTGACTGGAAAGTCACCTACGGCGACATTTACCCGCTTGGTGTCCGTCAACAGGTTAGTATACATGAGAAAAAAGAATCTCACCTAGTCTGGTTTTATTGGCTGAAAGTCTTAACTAATAAATTATGATCAATGAAATGATGATATCTCATCAGTCATCAATTCATAACCGTCTTAATGAATTTCCAAGCACTTACACATGTGTGTGTACGTTCTTTGTTATTATGTTCAACATTGTTTGGAATCATGGACGCCGTGTTAAAGTCTTAAAGAAAATTGTATTGTTGTTTGTAGGGTATTCTTATAAATGGGCAGTTTCCGGGGCCGGAGATATACTCTGTGACTAACGACAATCTCATCATCAATGTGCACAACGACCTTCCCGAGCCATTCTTGATTTCATGGTATTTATCTCTTTATTATATGAAAACAAAAGCATATAATTTTAAGTTTTATTATTTGTTAACTTGGCCTAAATAAAAAAAAAGTTTAGTTTGTGTATGCGTGTGTCCAACGCTCATTATTTACTTGTATTATATATACTCTTCATTTACTAGTGGATTGATCACCATTTACATCATCTTCCTTCATGTGTTTAATAGGCAACATCATTTGTAGTTTGGATACATGCATGTAATGTCATTATATTTAATATTTCTAAATTAAACATAATTAGCATTCATGAAAATATATAATATTGTGACTATAATTATCCATTATAGTCAACTATAATTTCAATACAGTGACAATTAAAGAGAAAGAATGTTATTGAGAATTGTGGTTGGAACTGGAATAATGGTGCTATTATGATCATGAGGTGGACCTTCAAAGTTAGGATGCAAATTGTCAAAGATTTGGAAAACAATGGAATATATGAGAAAATGAACTCATGAGATTGTGAGATTTGAGACCAATCAAAGCCTGTGAATTCACTAATTAATTCCACTTTCTAAAGTCCATGACATGACTTTTGGTTTCAAGTCTTTGTAGTAAATGGCACATCAAAACAGCTATTTCAATTTTTTTTTTTTAAGAATAATCATTTAAAACAGCATTATAATTGACATCTTTTACAATGAATTACTCTGAACTTTTTTTCGTAATTTCTTATTACCCTATATTATTATTTTTTATTCCGTTTGCATTTCATCAGTTAGTATGTGAAAAGCCCAAAATACCCTTACCCATTTTAACAATTGACTACCCTATGCTTTCAGATTCGTAACAAATGTTAGGGTTTATGTTAAATTTGTATTGTTTGAACAAATTTTGGATTATCCATTTCTTAAAGTGCATTGCATGTGATTTTGTTGGGTGAGAAAATACAGTTGAAGAAAATGCATTAGTTTTGTCATGTAGAAACTGCCATTTTTTTTTAAGTGGAGTGGTTGGGTTCAAAATCTTTTCTCACTTGGCCAATAAAGCCAATTTATTGTGGAGATCATAAATCTTGCTATACTTTTCCACTTTTACAGATGACTTTAATTTTATTCTGGCAAGTGACCTGACATTTGCAAAATCACAAGATGCTGTGATGGTTTATTTTTGGATCCACTCTACCACTATTTTGGCTCCATTCACTTTTCTTTTGCCAACTACTAATACTATGGTTGGTTCATTATGCAAGTACAATAGCTAGCTTTTCACAATGCACTTTTTTCCATTGCACACTTAATGTTAAATGTACTTAATTGTGTTCAATAATCACCACAAGGGTATGAAAAATAAAGTCAAACATTACACCCTTTCCAACCATGTGAACCATTTTGACTTTTGTTGTTCATAGATTGATGAACAAGTAGTCGGGGTTAACTGTCATTTGTATCTGTTACAATGAATTTATGTGTGCAATGTGTTTATATAGATTTTTTACTTTTTCCCGTAATTAATGTTTTTTTTTTTATATTTAGGAATGGGGTTCAACAAAGAAAGAACTCGTATCAAGATGGGGTATATGGAACCACATGCCCAATTCCTCCTGGCAAGAACTTCACTTACATTATGCAAGTCAAGGATCAAATTGGAAGCTTCTACTACTTCCCTTCCCTAGGCTTCCAGAAGGCCGCCGGGGGCTTCGGGGCCATCAAGATCCTAAGCAGGCCCCGGATCCCTGTCCCGTTTCCCGAGCCCGCTGGAGATTTCAGCGTCCTCATTGGAGATTGGTACAAGTACAACCACAATGTATGTGACCAGCACAATTTTTATTTCCTCAGCAAGTACATGAACAAATAAACATTACATTGATTTCAACTCTTTTGTGTTCATTCAGACATTGAAGGCCATATTGGACAAGGGTCATAGGCTTCCCTTCCCCCAAGGAATTTTGATCAATGGTAGAGGATCCAATGGTGCATCTTTCACTGTTGAACAAGGTAATTATATATTTATTTATGCAACTAATCGTCAGGTCTCGAGGTCTCATGTTCGAGGATTGGTTGTACGTTTGCTGATAAAAATAGAAATTATAGCACATTGTAGTTTCTAGGCAAGATTTGAGGGTTTTGAGGATTGTGTTATTGTGGACATTGTTGCAGGAAAAACTTACAGGTTTAGGATATCGAACGTGGGGCTTGAACATTCACTCAACTTCCGAATTCAAGGTCATGAAATGAAGTTGGTCGAGGTGGAAGGAACTCACACAATTCAAACCTCGTACACCTCGCTGGACGTTCATGTCGGACAATCCTACTCTGTGCTCGTCACAGCTGATCAGCCTTCCCAGGACTACTACATTGTCGTGTCCTCGAGGTTCACGAGCAAAGTCATGACAGCTACTGGCGTGCTTCACTACAGCAACTCTGCACATCCTGTCTCAGGACCAATCCCTGCAGGGCCTACCACACAGATTGATTACTCGCTAAAACAAGCTCGTTCCATTAGGTACATTTGTTACACTAATGTATATATGATGACCAAAAACGTTATGTTGTTACACAAGTTTCTGATCTTGTTTTGTTTGTTTTATGATCAGGACCAATCTCACGGCTAGCGGACCAAGGCCTAACCCGCAAGGCTCATACCATTATGGCCTCGTGAATGTTACCCGAACCATTAAGCTTGTGAGCTCTGCAGCTCAAGTTAATGGCAAGCAGAGATATGCAGTTAATAGTGTGTCATTTGTGCCCGCGGACACTCCCCTGAAGCTCGCGGACTACTTCAAGATTGGTGGCGTTTTTCGGGTGGGAAGCATTGCAGACAGTCCCATCGGGAAGCCAGTATATCTTGACACATCTGTGATGGGAGCTGACTTCAGGGCCTTTGTTGAGATTGTGTTCGAGAATCGCGAAAGTATTGTCCAGAGCTGGCATCTTGATGGATACGCCTTCTGGGTTGTCGGGTAAGAACTAAGAACTATTGTCACTACCCTACAAACCCGTCACTGATTTGATCATTCTCTCAGTACTTAACAATGTGTGTTTGGTATTTTGCAGAATGGATGGAGGCTCGTGGACGCCTGCTAGGCGCAACGAGTACAATCTGAGGGATGCAGTTTCTCGCAGCACGACTCAGGTGAGAAGTCTTTGAATATAGCATTGCATTGAATTTGTTACCTTGTGTTACCAAATAGTACTAACTGGTTGAAACTGCAGGTTTATCCAAAGTCATGGACTGCTATTTACATTGCACTTGACAATGTGGGAATGTGGAACTTGAGGACAGAGTTTTGGGCAAGGCAGTACCTGGGACAGCAATTTTATCTGAGAGTTTATTCGCCGGTGGAGTCGATTAGGGACGAGTACCCTATTCCTAAGAATGCTCTTCGCTGTGGGAGGGCAGCTGGGAAACTAACCAGACCCTTATAAGAACCTTATTCGAAAAACCAGATCCTTATATATATGATAACATTGTAATTGAAATGGATTGTATTTGTCCCTCACATTCTTTACTTGATTTGTTGTATAATTTTTATAACCTGTTTACCTAATAATAATTGAATGAAGTATTCATGATCAATAATATGGTTTGGTTGGACAGACATTGTCATGACAGATCTGCATATCTTGTGAATCGGGTTAGGTTTAGGTTTTTACAACAGACAAAGGTACAATCTTTGATCTAACCACTTTATCTGTGTAATAAGTTTGGATTTGGATTGCAATTGTATGCTACTGTGATAGTCACAAGAAACTGATTTCTTAGGTCATAAATGTCATAATAAAGTTTAGTACTAGAAGTTGGATGATACAATTTACATCAATTATCAACAAAAGGTTCTGAGTTCATAAATATAATATATGATTCACTCAGTATGAACAGAGAAAAATGTTCAGAGATTGAATAGAAATAGACCTTATTACAAGAGTCCTCGAAATCAAGATCTTGCTTAGCAATAGGTTGCATATTGATGGTTGGAGCCAAGATGATCTTTAAATCAGCGACGAGAATGCTTGCACAAGTTTCGAAGATTTCTTGGAGCTATGATTCTGCGAATCCATTACTAGTTTCTGGTTCCTTGAACAACTCTAGTATCTGCAGAACAGGACAAGTACATTTGTCTGATGTATAAGGCAAAATGACTTAGTATTAGGAAAAATTAAAATTAGCATACCATTTTCATTGTTGGTCTTCTAGAGGGTGAATCAATGAGACACATTCGTGCTGCAATCATCATAATCTCCATCTCTTCGACATTGTACTCGTTGGTAAGGGAGGGATCAACCAGAGTTTCGCAAGTGCCACTGCCTAGTAAAGGCCTTGCCTGCAAGTCAAATGGGGTACAAAAGCTTAAAGTTAGGAAGAGATGAGAAACTGTATGATCTTTTACACTATACAAAGCAAACTGGTTTCTTCTATGCATAAAAATTACCCAAAGGACTAGGCTTTCGCGATTTGTATCGGTTGTTTGAATAGCCTCTTTTCCCGTTATAAGCTCCAGAAGCACAACACCATAGGAGTACACATCTATCTTATCACTAACTATTCCATACATTACATATTCTGGAGCCAAGTATCCAAATGTTCCAACAACTTTAAACGGTTTTTTCTTTGCTAAAGCTTGCTGAGGGTGATGTTGTGTTGTTGCTGACCCAAAATCTGATAGCTGAAAACGGAAAAAGACAGTAACTTGTGGATACAAAATCTCTTTGATTCATATATGCATGATTGTCATTCAACTACAGATTGAAATAGAACTTACTTGCGGTTGAGAGTTTTCGGAGAGGAGAATGTTAGAGGACTTCACATCCCTATGAATGATGGGAGGGTTGCATTGATGATGAAGGTACTCCAAAGCCTTTGCCACACCAATTGCAACACCAACTCTCTCCTTCCATCTGAGTTGCTTCAACTTTTGTTTCAAGCTTCCGGTTAGTAACTTGTATACAATTGCATTCATTTCTTTGCCAAAGCAATACCCAGTGATCTCAACTATGTTCTCATGCTTGATAGTACTCAACATCTCCACTTCTCGGAAAAGATCATCTTCCATCTTTTTCGTTGTTTTAAGGACCTTCACAGCTGCAGGCAGGCCATTATCAAGTTCGGCATGATACACCTTGCTATGCCCACCCAATCCAATCACCATTTGAGGGCTGAAGTCACTAGTGGCAAGGCTAAGCTCTTCTGGTGTGAACCTTCTGATCTTTCCCTTCGATTCGGGAAATGCCAAATTTTGGAACAGATTGTCTGCCATGCTTTCAGGCACTTCTACTGTCTTCCAGATGCCTATAGGATCCATGTTATCAGCTCTATGAACTGAACATAGTTTTGAAGAAGATGATATGGTAAATGACTTTTGCATGTGAATAGGTGTTCCTGATTGATCAAGATCTGAAGATGATGATCCTGATGAGGACGACGAAGAAGATCCAAGGACTGCTGTTATAGAGCCTTGTTGTGAGGTTCCATGTCTCTTGATTCGAGTTTTGCCTCCAAAATCAATAACCATAAGGGTACAAGAAAAGGGCAACCCTCTGAGGCAAGAAGTAATGACCGAATCTTTAGGCCTGCGTGCACAAAATAAAATTTACTACAAAAATGAGAGATCAACTACTCATACTACTACTGATATAGATACAATTTACAGTACCCTGAAACGCTGCATCCGAGTACTAGCATTGTCGCGTAGTTGACTCGCGCTTGGTAACATAGTTCGGAAACATATGATTCTCCTACACAAACCTTAACCAGGAAATCCACCTACAATCAAAGAAACAGTATCATAAGCTATAAAGAAGCACAAGCTCCTCCTCTGTTGGAGGACGGGTTATTCACATTTCATCTGATGGTTATAAGTAATGTGGAAATTTTATAAAAACACATACCCTCTTAGACTTGCAGACATCTTCATGGATATGGAAGGTGTTAGGATCAAAAGTATCGCCATCCGCTTCCTGAACATGAATGGCCAGGACAGAGTCCCCGGGATTGACATCCAAAGTGAGCACTCGGAGAAGCATATCTCTGCTGGAGTTGTCTGATTTGAGGCCAACAATGACAGTGTTGTTCGCGATTATCCTTCTGCACTTAGTCCCCAGGACTGATAAGACTGAGAGGTCTAACCATTGCCTTCCAACCATGAGGATTAAACAAGAAACTCACTCTCTCTTTTTACTTGCAAATCCATTGCAGAGCCAGCAAGTTTTCTAGAAATTTCAGTCCTGCTTCTTGAACTTGGCATGGCCTCAAGTTCTTGTTATTGACCATGGCAATAAGTTGGTAGCAGTGTGATTGGCATGTTCTGCATCCAAATCAAGAATTTATGTTCCTAGACAAAAAGCATAATCTGGTAGTTAAATTCAGATGATATACAATAATTGTAAGGATATTTGTATCAGTTTTGAATAATGTTCATACCAAATATCTTTGTAGAAAATGAGAAGCTACAAGACAATGACATTGAAAAAAAGGTTTCACTTTGTATAATTGAATTTCAGAGAGTTTAAAATCAAGATTTAAACTTGTAGACAGTAGATATCATCTAAATTATATTTCAGTTCATTGCACAATCTGGTATGTTACCAAACTGTTCAGGCTCAATAAATGGTGGTGGTGGAGAGGATCAAATGAGCAACTGGAAAACACAGAAATGGAAACAATAATTACACCTTTTGAACCTTTGAAATTACTTAAGGAGTACAAAGGATCTAACCCCAGCTTGTAGGGGTGGTTGGGCAGTGTCAGCTAAGAGCAACATTTAACATTTTAACTTGAGCTGCTATTCAATATAGCATGTGCTTGTCTACAAAAGAGACATTAATAAGAAGCATTAGGCACAAACACAAGCTGGATATTTTCAACAGCTGTACTTGTTACTCCACAAAATAGCTGAATATTTTCAAATCAATGATTGTCTGGTGAAAGGCATGCCACTTCCTAGCATAGGAAAGTACTTCCATATTTATATGAATCATGTAAGATGGAGGCGGTAATGAAGGCGGACCAAACCTGTCAAATCTTGCTCCAAGTTATGTGACGCATGTTCTAAGGGTTACGTCTCACAATAATGTTGTCCAGACAACCTCAATGTGATTTTGAATTGACTGTCTATCAAGGGAAAATCAAAATAAAAAATGTTCACTCAAACAACCGGTACTTCTATGACTCGAACAAAACTTTTAACCATCTTGCAGTTCGTGGTACCTGTTACCTCAAAACAACAGCAGAATCTACAGCATCACATTCACATTTTAAGAACAAGCTTGAAGCAGCATAACAGAGAGATGGGAATACATACAATATCCAATTGCTGGGAAATGGAACTACTTTGTGCTGCAAGAAATATTGAAATGGCAGTCTTATCTGTGCCAATATTATTTCTCTGCATGTACAATATTTGTTTCATCATAAACTGGACAAGATGTTTCTAATACAATCAGTTTTTATAGTTTATGTAGGCAGGCACTAGTAATTCCACGTGAAAGACGAGTCTACAAATTCCTAACTACACATTAAACCACAAGTTCCATTCATATTGAAGGCTTGAAGCCCTGGACAGCATTTATTACTCCGCAACCTGAAAATACAAAACAACAAATAAGAAAGAGCAACTTAAAACAAAACCGGAGACAAAGCATGACAAGATATGTAACTTTTTTTTTTGCTTATAAAAAAAAAAGACATTTAAGTTTTTATTTGAAATAATAATTCAAAACTAAAAAGAAAACAGAAGGTTCATATTATTAAGGGATTGTAATATGGGAGAGAGATCTAAGAGGTCGTCTTATTCATATTTGTAGACAGGTCAAAATGAGAAATAATAAGTGGAGAAACGATTACAATTATGAGCTTAAGTTCAACTGACAGATGAAGTCTGTCAATAGAAGATATGATTAAACTCATTAAACTTGTATTCAAGTTACTTTATGAAATATAGTGTAGGGCAGTAAATGGGAAAGACAATATGTTTGGATAAGATAAGTTTTACCTAACCAGACTAACACCAAATTGTCACTTAAAAGTACAATGTAATCATATATTTGAGGTTGAGAATTACAAAGCTTACTTGATTAAGAGGATTGTCTGGAGATTTCTTCCATAGCTTCCATATCAAATCCTTGTATTGGTTATGAGTAAGACCTGGTTTCTCCTCCTTAAGCCTTGGAAGTTCAGCCTCTTCAAAAGCCTACAAGAATACAACAGATAATAAACAATGAATATAGTTAAAGAATAATAATTCAGAAAAATAAATTATTACTGATTTGGATTATCAATTACTCCCTCAGTCTCATAATGAGTGTCTTATTTCAATTGCATTTTTTGTCCCAAAATGAGTTACCTTTACTTTATAGGAAGTTAGTTATTCATGAATTTTCAATAGTATTTCTACAATAAGTAAATTAGTATCCTTAAGTTTGTTGTTTGTTTGTTTGGTTTTTTTTTTTTTTTTTTGAGGAAAAATTTTTTGGCGTGTCTGGGAGGGCTTGAACCTTGGATCTCTAGTTTTAAGGTGGGTGTACTCTTGCCACTTGAGCTAGCTGCTTACTTATAAAGCACAGGTTCATGGGGATACAAAAGAAAAAGTACCCCCACTAACTAACTACTCCTTAATTTTTCTCACCAAAAAACAAACAAAAAAAAAATCAATAAATTCATTTTGGGACATAGAGAATACATTAATATCCATGATCTCCTCAAATGTAATCTCTATAGTTATTCTCTTTCATTTTAGCCATTGTAGGTAGTCTAACTATCAAGGCTATAGATATGCTCTTCTATGTACTAATATTAAGATCAATATTATTATGTCTCTCTTATCTTTCAACAAATATAAACAGCAATACAGCTTACAATTGCTTGCATTATCTCACCTGATAGAAAAAATGGGAAACAAAAATAGTATCATCTATTATAAACAACATGAGCCACAATGATTATGACTCGAAAACTGCAAGAGCAGCACCAGCACATAATGTACAATGACGAATCTCCTTAAAAAAACATTAAAAAAAACTGAGCACAATCCATTGCATTTCCTCGAGCCTGGTTTTGAACAAGTATTTTCAACACTTACATGTGCACTTCTAGGCTATGTTGTCTCCAGGAAAACACATTTCCCAATCCCAACATAATGCATCTTCAACGAATATTAAATCGTGAAATTGGAGAACTTTTATGTCATATGTAAGAGGAAAGCACGCGACTTGAAGTTTAGATGTAAAATGAGTAAATATTTTCAAGAAGGAAATTACAACATCTCAGGAGTCGGGTTTTTTTTATTTAAAAAAAAAAAAAAAAAAAAAGTTGACCTAAAAACTTAAAAGCTGATGGAAAACATTAGTTCCCTTGAGAAATAGCATTCAGAGTCTAAACTAAGGTCAAAATCATTAAAACTAAAGGTGAACCACTATCCAATGTAATCTAGTAGCAAACACATTAAAACCACTATTAGGAAACACATAATAGTAAGTAATAGTGAAATATAAGGTAAAGATACATCAGTATATATCAAAACAATGAGCAACTAGAGCTGCATCTAGAGTAGCAACTTATGAGTATGACTCCAAAACATATTCAATTGTTTCTCGAGAGTATATGTTAAGTTAAAGATTTCCTAACTGACAATACCTAGCTGAAGTTTCCACCTAGGCGCTGAGCAGAAGATTGCTCACTGAACAGCTACAACCAACATTTATACAAATCACAAGGATAGTCAGTTGCAATGTCAAGAACATGACGTAGCAGGCTACTGTCTACCTACAACACCTCAGAACTACTTAAGTAGCATTTTGAGTTTTTGACACTTGTCAACTCTTTAATTGGTGTCAAGTTCACTACCAATAGCCTTTGGCCACATACTTCAGAATTCCATCTCTCTATTGCCACCCTCTTCTCTAAATATCGTCTCTTCAGCAAAGAGAGGTATAAGTTAATTTACTTGAGTGGACATTTTCTTCCTATATATTCCCTAAGAATTCTCTTACTTAGAGATTCTTATATTGCTCTTGCCTTACTAGAGAGTCAAAGGTTCTTTGCCAAGACACACTTCTGCATAGCTCACCGATTTGTTTCAAGCTATCTAGCATGTGGAAGCTTTCATAGAGATTTGGAGGTCTTACCCTTCACTTTCTGCAACTGCACCATTTTGGTGCTTCAATATACAAAATTAATAATTTGGATCACCTATTTCTACTCTCCCTGGTTGCAAACAGTGTACAGTTCAGAATGCACAGACTAGAACAGAAATCGTAGAATGACTTAAGAATTATGGCAATTTTGGAATGATTCCAACATAACCAGAGTCCACTTACAGCAACTAGACCTGAAAACAGCACTCCTCTAGTGACATGACAGCTAAGATGCTATCCTAGCGAGTCTCAGAAAAGGCTCTCCTTCAGCCCACATTGGCTAAGCTCATTTATTCCTAGTTGTCATCAAAGTAGGAATGACTTTAAATAATTGAAAGCTAAGGAATAGTGATTGCCCATGCAGGCATGAAGTAGCATTTTCAATTAGAACGGCAATACAAGATAGCCTCGGGAACTAACAGCTACAGACACAAAGTCAGTAATCAGGCATGATGACCCTATCTCCTCTTTGTCCATCTCCACCAAACTCATACATTGAAGCTCAAATTTTGCTTTTTAACAGATGTCAACATTTTGATTCAGTAGGGCTTAAAACTAGATGTACAAAGCCAATCCTATATCAGTTCAATACAATGCACAGAAAATTGAACACAAACTTACTAAAATTGAACACTGGTTCATAATTCGAACCAAATATTGTGGATAATAATAAAAAAAAATCGGACCTTAAATGAAGCCTTTAGCCTCCTCTCCGGATGCCTATCCGGCGGCAAGGGATCAGTAACAGCCATCTGCGCAATCGCATCCTCCACCGACCTAGCCTCAATAAGCGAATCGTCCCGATTGGTGTTGGTTACAAGCACCATACGCTCGTACTCCTCCTCCGCCGCCGTCCTCTTCTGCTGTCGCTTGGCCTCCTCAGCCTTCCTAGCGATTTCCCTCTGCTCCTCCTCGCGGCGGTGGATGAGCTCCGCCTCCGTGACCTTAGGCACCGGAATTGCCACCCGGTTAGCCTTCTTGTCGGGCTTCTTCGCGGCCTTCTCGAGCTCCTTCTCCTCCAACTCGGCCAGGCGTCGGACCTCCGCGCGGCGGGGGGCGGCCCCCGCAAGCTTCG
>JAYMTH010002602.1:0-12294 GCA_036897465.1 Pelargonium australe
AAAATTTCAAATGACGAATTTCAAATCAAATCCATGTTCCCAAACGCAACCTTATTGTATTCGACCGAACTTTTTTTTATCATCTTACATTCCATCCAGTTGGAAAGAAAAAAATTCTACCAATAAAATATTGCTACTTGTTTTAGATTCCATTTAAAAGGTGCCTAGATTCTTGTTCTATTTCAAATGTGAAAATTTGAATTATGAACAAGAGATTTGGTTATTTTAGATGCTAATTGCGTGCATTTATATTTATCGATGTACGCAATATAGGTAGTAGCAGGGGGCGGTGCTGTTGAAGCTGCTCTCTCTGTGTACTTGGAGTATCTTGCTACAACTTTGGGATCCCGAGAACAGTTGGCTATTGCAGAATTTGCTGAATCCCTACTAATCATACCGAAGGTTAGGTTATATTATTCTTGTTGCTTGAATTCTTCGTTTTCCTCATCAGACCCGCTAGTATTGTTGCTTATAAATTTGAATATATATTGCAGGTTCTTGCTGTAAATGCAGCGAAGGATGCGACTGAGTTGGTTGCAAAGCTCCGAGCTTATCATCACACAGCACAAACTAAGGCAGACAAGCAACATTTATCTAGGTACTGTATATTTCTGCCTACATATATACTTGGCTCCATTTGCAGATAGCTCCGCTATTTTTTATTTATTATTATTTTTTTTTTTTGTGACAATTAACTCCCTCGACTTTCAATTTATAATGTAGAAAACTCGTAGTAAAGGCTTCTAAGAGTCGTTAGTTGTTGTAGTGCTTAGATTTAACCTTCTCAAACCAAATGACTCGTTAGTTGTTGTAGCGCTTACATTTTGAATTTGCTTTGCAGCATGGGACTAGATCTCGTAAAAGGAACCGTCCGGAACAACGTAGAAGCCGGAGTAATCGAGCCAGCCATGAGCAAAGTAAAGATGATACAGGTATAGACACTCAAGAGCATAAACCCTAGTGATTAGTTTCCTATAATCGCTGCTATATACTAATCACCAAACCGTTTTTCTTTTCTTCTTTTACCATGTTTGACACTATAGTTTGCAACTGAAGCCGCTATTACAATCCTCCGAATTGACGACATGATCAGGCTTGTCAAGGACGAAAGTCAAAACGACGAGTAGGGATATTTTATGATGATTTATCGGTATTGTGCTGAATATGAAGTTTTGTCGGGTGTTTGTGTTGTAGATTTAGTAGTGTTTTTCTCTGGTTTAGAACTTAATTCCATGATTTTGAATTAAACAAACACTTCTATTTTCGATTCAATTTTGCATTTCATATTTTTCTCGAGTTCACTGTTTGATCGAATCATTTTACTTCGGGTCCTAAAATTGGAAGGATGCTAGCTATGTACTTTCTTATTATCTTTCAAAATCTTCAAGTATTGGCAACATAAATGACCAAAATAGTCCTTAAACTATTGGTCTGAACTAATTTTATGCTTGTGTAGTCTCGACTATTTAAAACAGGTTTTGTTGTCGAGTTTAGTTTCGATCTATAGGTGGCAACTCGGGTTTTGGGTCGGGTTCAAATTGCTTAATTCAAAAGAATCGAGTTTTGGATTGTATGTATAGAGTGTGTGATTTGTTTATTTTATACCATCCGAACTTGAAAAATCTGGATTTGGGTCCAAAATGGCTCAGTTTTGTGCCACCGAATAGATTATAAAATGAAAATTTACAAAATAAAAAATTATAGTACTACCAATGCGTGTTTGATTAAGCGGTTTAAGCAATTTGGATATTTTGTTAGGTTTCGAGTTGAACTCTGAGATTTACTACATTTGTTAAAGTTGTAGTAAATGCCTCATGAATCAACGTCTTATTCGTGCTCTTTGTATTTATTTGTAGATTTAACTTATTTTGGATGTAATTAACGTCTCACGAATAACGCCTCATTCGAGCTTTGCGTACTCGTTTGGTACTTTGAAGATTTTAAAATAAGGTGTCTATATTAGTATAAAAAAACGATGATTTGAGCGAATTTGTTCAATCCGATCCAAAAACTAGTAAAGTCGAATCGATTTAATTGGTTTTAATCGCAATCGAATCAATCCAACTGCGCAGAATCAATGAACAGCATTGCGACCACACGCAGTGCCGATACACCGAATAATAACTCTCCCTCCATATCCTCTCTATCTTCCAAAGCAACACTGCAACAGAACACACACAGTGACACACAGAACACACCATTTCGCAGCAAAAAGCTCCACACAACGGTCAACAATGGCGCTCAAAACCCTCTCCTCCACCTTCCTCTCTCCCCTCCCCCGCCACCTTTCCACTTCTGCCCCCACGCTTCTCAAAATGTACACAAAACGCACTCTCATCCTCTGCAAATCCGTGCATCCGCAGTCCAAAACCCCAGCGCCGGAGACCTCCTCGGCTTCGAACACCGATTCCGTTGGCACCGGAGCTGCGGCGCCGACTCCGGGAGAGGTGTTTCTCGAGAACCAGCAGGCGTTCGAGGCAGCGAAGGCTCTGCTGAATGAGCAGAAGAAGTTGAGAAAGAAGAGGAAGAAGGAGAAGCTATTGAGAGCGAGTGTGGCGGTTGCTTGCTGCTATGGATGTGGCGCTCCGTTGCAGACTTCGGAATCTGATGCTCCTGGATATGTTGAGCCCAAGACCTATGAACTGGTGCGTGGATTTTGAATTGTGTTTTATTTTGAATTTTATCTGCCGAATTTGAAGTGTTTTGATGAGACATTTGAAGAATGGCTTTAGTCTCCGAATTGATAGGTGGATTTTTTTCACACTGAGTTTATCGTGTTTTGAAGAGGAAGTTGAGGTTGGTGTTAGTAGACACCGATTGAACTAAATGCTTAAGCTAGAGACGTGCAAATTAGTTTGTGGATAATGATTTGAGTGATATTTTGTTTCTCAGCTGAGCTTTTCATGTTGTGAGAATTTTGAGGACTGAATTTAATCTCTGAATTGTTTAGTGTTTTTTTTTTTCCTGCGGAATTTTTTGTGTTTTGGAGAGAATGCTTAATCAATTTAGAGATACATTTGTTTTTCTGCTGAATTAATGTGTTTTGGTGAGAATCTGAAGTTTGATCTTAGTAGATACTGATTTAACTTAATGCTTAAGCTAGAACTAGTCTACTAGAGACATACAAATTGGTTTGTGGATTTTGATTTCAGTGATATTTTTGTTTCTCAGCTGAATTTCCTGTGTTTTAGTGAGAAATTGGAGCAGTAGTTGCAGTAGTTTCTGAATTGGTTGGTGGCTTATTGTAATTCAGCGTTTATGCTTTAATATGACCCTCTTTTGCAGGCTCATTGTGGCTTTGCACATGTCCCAATCACAATTCCTCTTTCGTTGTGCTCGGTTCATTAGGTAGATTAGCTATGATACCATATCATAGGACCAATTCAATATAACTTCGATCTAATTTATACTTGCATCCCCTCACTTGTAAGCTCATCTTGGCTTTTCACACGACCCAAATGTCTTAGTGTCTTACCTCTAGCTAGGAATATAATTAGTTAATTTGGGTGCCGCTCCATATTCAACCACGTGAGCGTTTGTCAATAAGCTTAAGTTTAAGCTAATAGTTGATGACTCAATTATATATTTATACTCTAACATGTCTTGACAAAGTACAATACTTTGATGATGTTGGGGTTGCAGAAGAAGAAACACAGGCAGCTTAAAACTGTTCTTTGTGGGAGGTGCAAGCTCCTGTCTCATGGGCATATGATTACAGCTGTTGGTGGAAATGGAGGTTATTCAGGTGGGAAACAGTTTGTTACTGCTGACCAGCTTCGCGAGAAGCTGACTCACTTGCGATATGAGAAAGTTCTGATTGTTAATTTGGTACGTGCCACCTATCCGACTTTTGCTTTGAATTGAACCTGCTTAGTTCCACTTCCACTGAGGGTCTACAAGTTAAGGAGAGTACCGACTCTATAGATGTTAATATATTAAATTGTTGAGTATCGTTAACCAGTGATTTTGCAGTTAGTTTAGGAAGGTATGCATCTCTTTTCAGGGTTCTCCTTTTGTTTCCCTGATAAACTAACTTGTCTAGATTCACACTAAAGCATGAGAAAAATAGGTTCTAAATTTTGATGTAAGAAGTGACTGGGTTGAGTTCAGTGTACTACTCATTAGCTGGCTTGTAGTCATCAAGAAGAATCTAGCTCGAGAGAAAATATTGAGCAAGCCTAGCCAAGCTGAACTTCTAAATTTTCACCTCGGCTTGACTGTTTTATTACCATAGTTTTCATGTAATATTGCACATAATTTTCACTGTTCTGGGTGGATCTGTTCTAGGTTGATATTGTGGACTTCAACGGTAGCTTTTTGACTCGTGTTCGTGATATCGTAGGTCCGAATCCAATAATATTAGTTTTGACGAAGGTATTCTAGCAGTTTTCGATCTTTCCGACATCTTTTTGTTGCTTGTATAATTGAGTTGCTCAGACAGTGAATGCTTTCCATGTCAGGTTGATCTTCTTCCAAAAGAGACTGATTTTAATTGTATTGGTGATTGGGTTGTGGAAGCCATTACAAAGAAGAGGCTCAAGTAAGCTAAACTTCTGTCATAATTCATATGGCTGTTATCTTGTCGAATCTTATGGCATACTATGAAGTCATTAAAACATTGATTAAACACAGCCTCATTTTTTATTATTTCTGCAACAATTTTCTGTAACACTGTTGTCAGAGTATATTGATTTTTTACTTATAAATTAGCATGTCAAATTCATTTTGACAGCTTAGTATTTAGTAAGGGGAAAGATCAATGTGATGATTAAAGAGACAAGGTCATAACTTATAACCAGAATCAAATATGAGCATCCAAACAGAAATGCCTAGGTTTGTATTGTTGTTTTCCATAAACATGGCTGGTGATTTTGTATAGCATGTAAAGGTACTCTAAGCTATGGTGCCAAACTCGTGTTGTAAAAAATTATGTAGATAATTGAAGAAGCCAGGAAGAGGGTTGAGGTCTGTTACAGCTCAGCAAAAAGGAAAAGGCTGTATACAACAGGCATCCAAATTATATCCTCTCTAAGCCCACTTTAACTTAATGTGTGTTCAGAATCATTTTGGTCGGATTGGAGCCCCATAAACACGGAAATTATGCTCAACAGTCAACAAGTGCTAATGATTGAAGATGGGGTTGGATGTTACTGATTAAACTATATTAGCTCATATCGTGTGTGTGGCTTTTATGCACTTGTGTCTTTACCTACTGCGTTCGAATTTATGTTCCTATTATTTTATTAATATTGTTGATGTTGAAATTTCTTCTCAAATGCAAAGTGACAATGCAAATTTTCTGGCTGTTGTTGCAGTGTTTTGAGTGTCCATCTAACAAGCTCTAAGTCACTGGTTGGAGTTACTGGAGTTGTGACTGAAATACGGAACCAGAAAAAGGTTTTTAATATCACTTGTATAATACTAAACTTGAGATATACACTACACTCTTGCTACTATGAATCCACTTGCAAGTGGTTCTGGTGGTAGCCAATCTGATATTTGATATATTGATGTATGTTGGTTAGACTATATTCTAAATGTGTTTTTAGAATCTACAAAGAAAATTTACTGCCGCGGTACTTAAGTGATAAGGGTAGGTGGGCTTAGTCTACATGGAATACATTTCTGGAAATAAGAATGTTATAGTGTGATACACTCTACAAGCAAGACATACTTTATTTCTATTAAATCCAATTTATATATGAAACATTATCTCCACTATTGGTCTTCTTTACCCACTTCAGTAACATGAGTAAAAGTATTTGTTTTTTGTTGGCCACATGGTATTATGTGGCTGTTCCTAATGGGTATAATATACACAAATATATGGTAAGATTAAATATGGTAAAGTGAAACTAAATGTTGCCAGAACACGTTCTCCGAAGCACTAGCATGATTAGGATCACATGCTCAGTACTGACAATCAGGACCACCTTTATCACACTGATGCATGGGCCAGTTGATCTTCATAAGCATGTAAGAATACCAGGATTGGACTAGTTATTTACGAAAATAGGTGTTTCTTGATTGATTTGTCTCAATAAACGATCCATCCTTTTGTACTTTTCCTGTTTCCAGTGTTCCTGATGAACCGTGTTTTCTTAGCCATTGTTGATTATATGCAACATTTTGCATTGCCTTCATTGGAGATCTATTTATTTATTAATAATTACGTCTTATCAACGATAGTTTGTTTTGTTCTAGATTTAAGATACTGACTTTGAGTTTTCTGGTGCAGGGGCGGGACGTATACATTCTGGTTAGTTTCTGAAACTGAAGCTTGGCATTGATGTGTGCAGTGTAGCTTTACAATTGATTCTTTTTACTATGGTGATTTGATGATGTATTCACTCAGATGTCCTTGTGTTAATGATTTTTCTTAGAGTAAATTCCATAAAAATATATTGAATTTTGCTTGTGTTGCCCGCAACTACATCGAACTTTAATTTAACTACACTTACTTCCAATAAGTTTCACCATTTAATAACAATATTAATTTTTGTTGAAAAGATAAAAAGGTCTCTACATAAAATGATTTTTTATTACACAAAATTATATGGACTTTTGCACATACTGTACACAACTACATTGAACTTTAAAATGAAACAACTAACTGCACTTATTTTTAATATGAAAAAAAAAATCATTTTATACAGGGGCAGTTTATTGAAAGTAAGTGTAGATGATTGTTCCACTTTAAAGTTCAATGGGTTGAATATTGTTTGATGTTTGCTAGGTGTTGTTAAATTTGCATTTGGGTTTTTCATGTGTCAGGAATACTGTAAACTTCTGAAGATGCTGTCATTTTCTAGCACATTGCGTGCAGTTATGATTTGATGTCATGGATCTTAATTTTTGAAACAAATCCGTTTTTTTTTTTCTTTTGTTATCTCACATCTGTAGCACCCCCCCCACACCCCCCCCCCCCCCCCCCCTGTTCTGTCGCTACTTTTGAATGGTACACATGTTTAGTTCTTTCCAATTTGATCGAAATTTTCTTTGTTTACTTGTTAGTTGAATTACTAATTAGTATAATACTATAATGTATCAGACTGATAGTATAATTTGTCATTCCTGTAGGGTGCGGCGAATGTTGGGAAATCTGCATTCATCAATGCTTTACTAAGTAAGTCAATGTTTCATAAATATAGTTTTCTATTCTATTTATTTGTGTCTTTGATCAATGTTATACCTAATGTCTTAGGCTAATTACTATATTTACTAATTTAAATTTTTTTTAAAAAATCAGAATCAATGGGAGAAAAGGATCCAATAGCTGCGTCGGCGCTGAAATACAAACCAATACAATCTGCTGTTCCTGGAACTACCTTAGGTCCAATTCAAATTGAGGCTTTCTTGGGAGGAGGGGTATGCTTTCTTATACATATATTTTATCGAGGTTAAATTGCACAAAATCGCACTGAACTTCACTCTTGTTGCACCCAGCTACGTTTAAAGTGAAACAGTTAACGATTAAAGAAATGCCCCTGCATAAAATGATTTTTCATTTCACAAAAGTACAATGGACTTTGTACGTGTTGTACACAACCGCATTAAACTTTAAAGTGGAATAACTAACTACACATACTTTTATATAGGGGCATTTTTGCCTTTAAAATAAAAAGTGAACACTGTTCTTAATGGTGCAACCTATTGAAAGTTACGAAGTGTAGATAGTTGCTCTACTTCAAAGTTCAATTTGCAAAATTTAGTTTAGTTTTGTACAATTTACAATATTATCTATTAATCTTTTTTCACAATAAGTTTTGTACTGTTTAGATAATTATTTGCTTATTTGCCACATCAACTTTTTTTCCATTTGTCCCTATGGTTTATGTCGGTCAACATAATGTTCATGCATATGTTTTTCCTAGTTATGGAACATTTATAATCTCTTGTGAACATGCAGAAAATATATGACACGCCTGGAATTCATCTTCACCATAGACAAGCTGCGGTGATTGATTCTGAAGATCTACCTGCCCTTGCTCCTCGAAGTAGGCTCAAGGCTCGATCATTCCCCCCACTCGTATGTTTCCTTCAAATATTTGTAAGAGTTTATCTCTTTTAGCCTCCAACATTGATAGTTACTCCGCTGTCTTGGATTTTTCAGCCAAACGCTTACGATGATGCTGCGGACAAATTCAAGTCCAATGGCTTGAATGGTTTCTCAATATTTTGGGGTGGTCTTGTCAGAATTGATGTTTTGAAGGTTTGGATCTCTTTGTTTCGTGTTATTTATTAGTTGTTAAACATTACTCTAACCTAAAAGTAATACCATGTTATACCCAACTTCAACACTCCTCGTCACATGCAAGCTTGATCTGCACGCAGGCCAAGAATTACACAATCTGGCCACACAGGTCCAAGACCAAACCAGCCTAATAAGTAATACCATGTTAAGCTTTCTTCCGACCTAGAAAGCTTAAGCTATTAAGTGGATGGCCCAACTAGCATATTGAACAGTCTCAAAGTCCACGCAATTTCAAGTTTAAATGTGTAATTCTTCCAAAATAGTCAAACTCGTCATGAGTTATTGGTGTTCTGGATTTGGTTTATTTTTCTATGATATTTGCAGGTTCTCCCAGAAACTAGTTTGACATTCTTTGGGCCCAAGGCTTTGCAGATTCATATTGTACCCACTGATGAAGCAGATGAATTTTACCAGGTAATCTTTGTTGTGGACAGTAAACTGTTTGTCTTACTCGTCTTTTTAGTTGTTTGTTTAAGGCTTGTTTTGGAGGATGATTGCATATTATTGGAATCGGTAAAGCTACAAAAGTAGGATTTATGTGCTTGTCATTATATTTTATCAATAATACGGTATGCTTAACTTTGCTGAATCTTTTTTGTTCTTAATATACAAATTGCAAAGCGCACAGCAAATATGGTGTACTTGGCTACAGACATAGCAATTTTGATTATGCAGTAACATTTGATTGCTTGTTTAGAACTGTTGAGCAATATGATTTTGCTTCGTTGTGCCTTCAATTTTTTTGGTAGTTCACTGATGAAAGTATGCAAATTATAAATGTCGTCACAATTTTCCTGCATCTAGTTTTCTCATTGACATCCAGGCATATTTCATATTCGATTTCATTATAATTATCCCTATGTATACAAAATTATATGGAGTTTTGAAGGTAATCGGAAATTACCTGTGTGCTTTTCATGTGTGGTAAATGAAGCCGCTAGTAGTTTCAGCATCAAAACTATGAGACTTGCATCAACATTCAATAGATTGGCAGTTTATACTCATAGACTAGAGCTTGCAATTCGGGTTTGGTCAGGTTTAAAAGACCCAGCAGCAACCCGACTGTCAAGAGTTGCGGGTCCATGCGGGTTTCGGGTTGCTGCTTTTACGTAGAAAATACACTGATCAGTATGGGTTTGTCTGATCTGATCCAACCCACAGTTTATGCAATCCGAACTCGCACACGAAATTATCATCGGCTCTCGCCTATCTAAGATCCTTTGTTTGCTTGCCACTTTAGATTGCCCGTTCTTTGTAATGAAGATCTGTCTCTTATTGTTACAGAGAGAACTCGGGGTTTTATTGACACCTCCAACCGGAAAACAAAAAGCGGCTAATTGGACGGGACTTGAAATAGAACGTCAGCTGCATATAAAATTTGAAGATGCGGGAAGGTTAGTTGCATTTTAGTTTTACAGAAGTTTATGTTGTGTCCTTGTTTTCTAATTTGGAAATCATACATAATAAGTACTCGGTCTATTGGTTGGATAGAAAGTGCCTCTTCTATTATCTTGTAAAAAATGACCTGCTAATGCCGGTTTTGACTAGTTGGCTCTATAATGTTTTCATATCCGGTTTTGAGCAGCTTGTCACTGGTTCCTGACCAAACCGGTCAAGCTAGCCAGTCTGGTTATGACAACATTGGATAGAATTGGTTGGTTAGAAAGTGCCACTTCATTGTAATCTTGAGAAAGATGATCCGTCACCTATTGATGCTAATTTTGACTGGTTAGCGTTGTAAAGTTTAATGCTGGCTGGTCGAACTTAGATCAGTGTTCTTACCGAATTGGTTGAACCGTCCGGTCCATTTATAACAACACCGGTTATAGATACTTCAACTGACAATATGGGTTTTGGTAGAGTTTTCCCTAGTTCAGGTTCAAAAGGCCTAACCCAAGCCGTAAGGGCGGGTGCAGGTTTCACAGGCTCTAACCAGATTTTATTTGGGTATATTTTGTGAGACCCGAACCTGTAAAAACATGGGTCAGGTTTCTGGTGCCCGCCAATACGGATTCAATTTCCCAGTCCGTAGACACATTTGCTTACTTTACTTTGTTAACTTCTCTCTATATATGAAAAACGCAACAACAACTACTCAGTAAATACATGTATTCCCCTTCGGTTCTGCAGGCCAGCTTGTGATATAGCGATATCTGGTCTGGGATGGATAGCCGTAGAGCCAGTAAGAAAATCCCGAAGCGATTCTCTCTCGGATTTGGATGAAACCGCCAAGAAACTGCATTTAAATGAAACTGCCAAGACACTGCATTTGGCCGTCCATGTCCCGAAGCCGGTGGAGATATTTGTTCGGCCGCCATTGCCTGTGGGTAAGGTCGGAGCAGAATGGTACCAGTACAGGGAGTTGAAAGAAGAGGAAGAGGAAGCGAGACCAAAATGGTACTTTTGATGGAAACGATACTGTTTTGTGTAAAAATCAGGTTGATAGTTGTAGAAAATTTTGTTTGTTTACCTTTCATCGCAATATACAAAATTGAAGGAGCAAGAATAATGTTCAAAAATAGTCCTTGTAAGTAAACTATCTATATTGTCCTAATTTGATCCAAAAATGCTACTTTATTTCGAATTGAACCAATTCGTACTACTGTCGTCAAATTAAGCTAACACGGCAATTTCAGTGTGACATTCAAGTTAACTAAACTAACTGACAATACCGATTTAGAAAAAATATTGCAGAATTGATGGACATAGTCGCGATGTCAATTTTGTCTTCCAAATTACACAATTTTGTTTCAAAATCGTAAATTTAGTTTATTTAAGTGTAACGTGATTGTGGATGGAGCTTGTTTTGAGGATGTTGGCCGGAGTGGTGTGTGTGGGGTGGGTAGTCCGTGACCATGATGGCGCTGTTCTTGGAGGAGGTCGTTCGGGCAGGGGAGGTTGTGATGAGGCTCACGTTGTTGAGGCTTTGACTGTTCGGGATGCCCTTGAATGAGCCCATTTCCAGGGCTGGTCCGATTTTATTTTGGAAATGGACTCGTTGACGGTGATGCGTGCTTTATAAACCGAAGGGGAGGTCTCCAACGCCTTTGGTTTGGTTATTTTAGATATTGTTTCTTGTGTTGCTAGTTTGGGTTATGTTAGTTTTTCTTTTGTTAATCGGTCTGCGAATCGAGTGGCTCACGCTCTAGCTAGGTCCTTGTTGTCCTTGTCCGATGTTGTCAGGTGGGTTGGTGCTTCTTCCCGAGATTTTATTTCCCCGATTCTCATTGCGGATTTGAGTTAATAAAATACTATTTGGTTAAAAAAAATAAAAAAGTGTAACATGATTGTTACGTAATTTAATGGCACAGTTACAAATGGTACAATAAAGTGTGTCTTCTAAAATTATTTAAAAAAAAAACCCAAATAAGAAACAAAAACAAAGAGGCCAAGAAGAAAGAAGCCCAATACTAATAAAATAGACTCCAAAAATAACTACAAAACCTACTTCTTCTCTCTACACTCACTCACACAACTGACAACACAGCTGCGATTGCGAAGAACCCTAATTCTCATTCACTGTACGGTATGTATGTTTTTTGCATTTTCAGCTCAATCGATCTCTTAAAATCAGAGACCATTTTGTTGCATTTTCATTTTAAGCATTAGCTCATTGATTTGTTTGAGTTGCATGTTTCAAATAGTTAATTTTGTGTTGTTGTCATAAATTGATTTGAATTGAACTATATTGTTCTGTTTTGATTCGTATTATAGTATTATTTTGCAAATCATTTTAAGGTCAAAACTATGTTTGTTTTTTAGTTGGTTCACGTTAATGTATATGGACTGGTTTGCTGATTGTTGTGAACTCTCATTTTTTGTTCAGATAAATTGAAGCAAATGAGCATGTTGTCCATGTGTTATATGTTTGCAATTGCAAGGCTCAACCTCTACTCTATCAATTCTGCTTCTACTATTGCTCTTCTCGGTTTCTTAAGAACCCGAGCTGGTTTTGCCTCATCTCGACCTCAACGACAAGGACAAGACCAAAGATCCTTTGTCGTGTCTTACATTGTAAACTCATGTGGTTTGTCCCCTGC